>VDFB02134838.1:0-105626 GCA_007258455.2 Sequoia sempervirens
CATAAAGTATTTAATTTTGATTTATTATAATCCTCTCAAAGTGAGGCTAAGCATATGAGGCTTAGTTAATAAACTAATTTGTTAATTTTGTTTTATATTATATGTTTCTTTATTTGGATTTTATTGTTAATATATATCTATATATATATATATATATATATATATTTATATTAGTTTTATGATTATAATTATAATAATATTTAAATTGTTAATATGCATATTTATATTTTTAATCCTTTAGTGTTGATCATGGCAGGGCATGACATTCATTTGCTCATTATTTTTCCAAAATGGTTCACTGAAGTTAAAAAGGTTGTGACAAATCAATCAGAAGAGAATCATAAACAAGAGGATGAACTAAATGATCTTAGTTATGTGTGGCAAACAACCATGAAGACCTCCATTAGGCAAGAGATATAGAACACCTAAGTTACACCCTACAAGAGGTGGATGATATCGTAGTATGGATTGAAAATGTTGAGAAATGGATGTCATTGCCTTTAGGTTCCTTTTTTAGAGATTCATGAATTTGCAAAATGTTTGAGAATAATGTGAATAGGAGGTAGAACAATTGAAGGTTACAAAGATATGTTGTGTTGGAAGAATGAATGCTCAAAGTTTAAGAGAGTTGGATGGCACACACTTGAATGTGTGTGCGCTTGTATTTATTAGTGCATGGGGAAGTTACATTGGTGATTGTAACTTACATTGTAAGTTGCCTTTTAGACATAACTAATGTGGTGTTATTATATCATTAACATAAGCTAAAATTGTCTATGCATACAAATTGTAGTCAACATTAAATTATTTTTAAGCTATGCTCCACGGGGTTTCGGGATGGGAGTCCCGGTACCCGGATCGAGTTTCTGGTATGGGGGTACTTTTGGGTCATTTTTTAGGGGACGGCAGGGGACGGCTGATAAAAAAATAGGGAATTTTTTTAAAATATATAGAAATTTCAAATGTTCATAGCATAACATTGATAAAGCATTCATTCTAGACATTTGTATAAGCTTAATACATATCATTAGACTTGAATTGAGATTTCACATGAGAATCGACAAACAAATTAACAAAATTCAAATGCTTTTCATTATCGATGTGCACACGTATCATATAAAAGTCTGATAATTATAACCAAAATGCCCAAAGGCTCTAAGTCTCAACTATGAAATGACATGCTAAACATAAAACTAAGAAAATATATCGCTGTCCAAGGTCCCTAATCAGCATAAGGTAGGTCTAAATCAGCATCGCCCTCGCCATTAGAGCTCGAGTCTAAGTTAGTGTCAATGTCCATGTCAATAGAAGGATCTGCCTCAACCAATGGAACCCCAACCAATCCCTCATGTGCATTCTCCTCAATCTGCATAGCATCTTTGGGATTAACATCCCAACGTAAGGCTGGAGTCTGACGATACTGACTAGTTTGGCGATCCTTCACTCAGCTGCTCTTCTTTTGCTCTCCTTCACTTCACAAGCCAAATGTAAAAATGAGTTGCTTTTTCTCATTTTAGGGCATATATAAGGCATAAATTAGGTTAAGTGGCATGGGGCGTCCCTTGTGGGCCCGCCCATGCCTTTTTTTCATTTTAAAAAACTTTAATTTTTTATAAAAATGTGTTTTTTTTGCTGCTGGGCCATAGGGTACTTCTAGAAGTACCCGGACGGATGAGGGATCTGGGAAGTTTCGTGTACTTCTAGAAGTACCCTACCCCCCTTTTTGCCAAAGTCCCCGAAGTACCCCGGGTTGAGGGGGCAAAAGATCTGCTGTGGGATCTTCTCATTCCCTCAAGCCCCTGCCCTCCTCGGGGAACCGCTGATAAAACACAAGGGATGCGCCCCGCGGAGCATAGTTTTGGTGCTCCCTTGCCTCCCCTCTCCCCCCTCTTAACGACTAAACTATGGACAACTCCAAGTTTGACCAAAAATATGACAAAAGAAATAGTACCAAGATGTTAAGTCATTAGATTTGTAGACTATTATTGAGATGCTCAATATTGGAGAGAATATCATCAATCTCAACCAATTGCTGAATCTAGTGATGATGAACCTTAGTGTGCATGGTGTAACACGGTAAATTGGATTCTCTAGTAACTTCAAGACTCATTGATTTTTACAAAAACGTGGAGTTGGTATAATATGAGGAAGTTGCAAGTCACTCAAAACTCAACCATACTAGTAGGCAACTGCCCATGGCAACTGTTTTGTTCTTTGCTTTAGTGGAAGATAAAGCTATAGTGTGTTAAAGCTTACTCTACCATGGAACAACATCAGAGCCCAAAGAGAAAATACTACTAGGAGTTAATCATTGTAATAACCACCCCAATTTTTTGAAAATTTTAACAACTTGTTAGCATCAAATCATAAGCAATGATAATCAACTAACTCAACTACCTTCCACTTTCTGATCACCCAGGTTCTAGTATGGGCAAGGTGAGAGCATATGGTGGCAAGGTTTACATTGCAATGTTATTGAAAGAAACCACTTGTTCAGTGGGTTGAGTAGAATACTCCCACTTATGCAGTGGGTACAAATTGAAGTAAACAACTCTTCCGCTTTTCAGTGGTCAGTGCAAACCAAGAACCACTTATGCAGTGGGGTCAGTACAAAGCAATCCACTTATTCAGTGGGTTAAGAAATAAACCAATTATTTAGTGGGGTGAGTAGCAAATAGACACAAAAGCTAAGTCACTGATGGTACTACCAATCGGTGTTACAATAAAGCTCATTACAAATTAGTCTTAGAACAACATAGAGTGCTGCTACAATGAAAATGATGCTATACACTTGATTCAACTCCCCAAAATGATACCCAACACATGAATAAGTTACCCCCTTGCTAAGAATGAACAAGTATACCTCAACAATGGCACCCAGGAGTCTGAAAATGGTCTGAACAGCAGCAATAACAGGTCTGATATGAAACAGCAGGTCTGAAACACCTCAAAACAGCAAGCAATAACATGGCACACCACCCAAGAAGTTCACCAAATCACCAAAGAACACTCTGAAACTGTTTGCAAGGCCTAGAAAGGTCTAGGTGAAATATACCGAACCAATTTTTTCAATTTTTCAATTACAATGAGCAGAGCAATACACAATCGTTAGGGTTAGCACTTAAACCAAACGATGCGGAATTCAACTCTAACCAAGAATGTACACCAGGATCCCGAGTTGGGCAAGGTGTGAACATATGGTCAGAGGATCTCAATGCAATGCTGATAAAGGAACTCTAACCAAGAATGCGCCGGATGACGACGAGCATATGGTCAGAGGGTCTTAATGCAATGCTGATACAAAGAACTCTAACCAAGAATGCGTCGGAGAACGACGAGCATGTGGTCAGAGGATCCCTACCAACTATTATGCTGAAGTAACTCGACGTCAAGAATGTGCTTTCCAACCCGAGATGGAATTGGAGCTACCATATGACGGAGATGCTAAGTCTTACAATGAAATAAAGAGAAGAAGTAAGATTGCTGACAATACTACTGTTCAACTTACAATAATTAGAGATTTGCATGCCAAATACATAGAATAAGAAAGTCTAACCAAGCTGCAATATAGTATAATGTCTCCTCAATGATCACAAAGACTTTCAACCCAAACCCAACTCAAATGATAGACTTTACGCAAGCTGATATGACAGAACAGCAACTTAATATGCATAACCAACAACCCTAGAATCCACTAAAATGATCACAACTCACTCAATACTCAGCCTAAAGACCTCAAACCAGATGCATTATCTTCCTAACATAATGGCGCCCAAGTAAGAACCATGAAAAGACTCCAATCTGCTGTGTTTATTTCTGCACGAATCCCAATGCAAGTACAAAATGGTACGGCTGCAAGGGAAGGGCGATTTTTCTCTATAAAATAAATGACTTCATTAAAAAATCCCAAACTTCTCAGAGAGGGGCGCCCTTAACTAGCAAATGCATGGGTAAACTACCCAGAACTAGAATAAAATCACACAAGGAGTTATGAGTCAAAACTTCAATCTGCAACACACTCCAGCAACTCCATATTTTTTGATTAATTTGCAATAACTGAATTACAACTGTTTAAACAACAACTACAATGCAAAACTCAATGGCTACAATGCAAAACTCACTACAGAATCCACTCAATAAGCAAACCTCTCCACTAGGTGCTATCTCACAAGCATGAAGTCGAGCCAAGGCTAGGAGACATTCATTCCTCGAAGCAGTCCAGCACCATTTCGGCAGCATAACATTACTCAAGATATCAAATGCCCAAATGAAGACCCAAGACTTCCTTTTATAATTTTGTGAAGACCCCTCCAGAAGCTTCTAGAAACCCTAATTCTTTTCCCTCCAAGAAATGGCGTCACTTTTCTTCAAGGCTTCATTTTTTACTTTTAATGAAATTCATCTCTTCAAGATAGGCGTCCAACTTAAAGCTTCAATTTTGACCTTAATAAATATAAAATTACCTCAATGAGGCGCCGCCCCTTAAAGACCACCTTTTTAACACAACATTAAGTTATGATACTAGGCCAAGGGGTATTATAACATTAAAATATAACATTGTTTAAATGAAATGAACTTATCACTCCAAAAATGCATCCCAAGGCCAAAATTGACAAACCAACTGAGTCGACTAAAGAGGAAAGCCAACTGTGCCGAGAATGACAAGACCACTACCAGAAATAGAATCTACTAAAAATAGTAAATTCCTGAAGATGCTCGAAATGCCAAGAAAAACACACCACTGCGAAGCTCTCTGAAAACCCAGAAAGAATCCGCCGTTCAATCATCAATTCACAAGCAATAGCAACCTCCAAAACATGAAACCCTAATTTCACCTTCCGAGTAGCCTACGGGTCTTCGGAATAGGCCAACGGTCAACTGAAAAGATCATGCTCGAGAAGGGGACATTACACTAGGGCCACCAAGTAAGCCCAAGGAGTCAAGTGAGATGGGGCGGTTCCCCCTAGGAACCACACGCCCTCCCTTCACAATGCTATACGACCTGCAAAAAAGGTGATCAGTCTTGGAAAATTCAAATTCATCATTTAAAAATCTGTAACCTCCTCCTTCCTAGTCACCCAGCTTGGGAAAGCTCTCAGGAAAAATACCTAGAAGGAAATATTCAACACATCAACCAGCAATTGCTAGGTGGTACGGCTAGGTACAAGGAAAGGTATGGCCAGCAAGCAAAATCTCAATGAAATTTCACTCCAAACACTTTGCAAAGGTTAAGAAAATCACACCAAACATATTGCAACTAAAAGACATCAAAGCAATCCATCATTGAAATCAAACTGAAAATCTTCACCAATATGCTCCAATGGTGACTCCTATAGTGAAGCCACACCACGTCCAGCTAGGGAGTGTCTTTCAACTTTGAAACTAGAATCAACCTTGAGGGTTTTCGTTCTCAAAGCCTTGAAGAATTCAATCCTCAAACCGGCAGCACTTCGTTATCTCAACTCAACATATCCAAATGAGCTACCCTTGGCCTCCTTATATAACTTTTTGGAGGGAGATAAAGCAATTTTAAAATAATAAGATAATTCCCCCTTTCAAAAATGCCTTTTAAAATTAATAATAATCTCTCATGTGCCAATGTCCCCCCCTTCTCCAATCTATGCGTCCAACTTGGGGTCCTTTTTTAACTTTACAAAAGATTATAACACTTAAGTGAAAATAAAATAATAATTAAACATTACACTTAGTGAAATATTAAAATATTTTACCCCTTTGATGGAAAACCCTGAATCAACTCATAATCCAATTTTGACTGCACCAACGAGATATGGAGTCACTGGATGAGTGAATGAGGTCATTTTTGAGACTTTCTAAAAATAGATGTGCTCTCCAGGAAGTTTGGAGAACACACAGATCGTCCGATAACATTGCGGAGAGTGTCATTCAAACTAGAATCATCCCTTGAGCTCAAAGCCAACACAAGAAACCAAGAACTGTTGCCAGTGCATCCTCCAAGGACCTTGGAGCCCCCACACCCTTCCATTTGGCTTATGGGAACTCTAGAAATAGGCTAATGGCCACTGAATAGATTAGGATTGAGAAGGGGACATTACAATAATTGAGTATCAACTAACCCAAATTGATTAGAATTTGTATATACCATCAATTTGAAATCATTTGTCCTCTACCAAAGAATACCAAAGTCAAGAGTACCTTTGACATATTGTAACATGTGCTTTGTTGTTTGACAATGGACATGCTTCAACTGGGGTAGAAATTGAGAGAGATAACTAACAACAAAACAAAGATTCGGTCATGTAGATGTAGGATATATCAAATTGCCGAACAAATGTTTGTAGAATGACTCATCAACTAGCAATGAATTATCATAGGATGACAACTTTAGCTCAACCTGCATGGGTGAGTGGAAGGACTATAAATAATAATATAAAATTTGTATTCATGATTAATTATAAGAACGAGACCCTTCATTTTTCAAAGGAACAAACATTAGTTCCAAATTGGTCATTGACAACCTACTAGTCAGGATTAGAATTATACAAAGGTTTTGTTTCTTTTGCATAAACATCTCTGCTCACTATGACTATATTAGTGGAATTATCAATGAGTCTATATACCTTATATTGTTCACCTAAGCCACCGTATTCGCCGAACCTAAAGCATCAGAGTCGAATTTAGGTGAATCTCAAATTTTTTCTTTAAATTTGTTGAAGTTCACCTAGTTTCATTTTTGAGTTTATTTTTCTTCGGCCACCATCAGATTTATCGCATTTCTTGAGAGATTTTGGTGCCCGAGTTGGTGATTCACGCACTTCTCACGCGAGTAGTTTAGCAATTACATAGCTCTCTTATTTCGTCATCTTTTTCTAATGAGTTCAAACATACGGAGCACAAGATATCCTCCTTGATCTCCCTAAACCTCTACAAATTTTCCGAATGTTAGCAAGGGCAACCTCTCTTTGATGACGTCTCCGCACACAAGGGAAGTCTTGGAGGATTTTTCCAGCGCAGAGTTTTTGGGCTCCAAGAATCCAACTCGAGAAAGGACCCAACAAATCTCCTTGTTCACGTCTTCTAAAGCAGAGATAAAGTTGGGCAGAAATGTTGGGACCAAAAGTCCAATATAACCTACAAAAATTCTTACGATCCAACAATCGGCCATTCCTTCAGCAAAAACCAAAAATCTCCCTAGATAAGAGACGACAATGGCAGAGTAAAATTGTTATGAAGTTCCTTAGCCAAAATATAAATATATGCAGGAAGAGATTGTGGGCAGGCCCGCTAAGATATCAATGACTCCCTTGCACCTGCTCCAACCCCTGCAAAGATTTCACCCACTGCAAAGACATGGGAATTTCCCATCTCAAGCCCCCCTCAGTAGGCAAATATGTTTATTATTTATATTTTAAAATGTAGTAAATGTATTGATTTTTAATATTTTAGTTTTCTTTTTTAAATTTAATTTATATTATATAAAAGTTTTTTAATATAATAAAATAATTTTTTAATACAATTTATTTTATAGTTTATTAAATATATGAGTTTTTAATATAATCTATTTCAAAGTTTATATTTTATAATATAAAACAGTTTTGTTTTTAAATTATAAAATATAAACTCTAAAATAAATTATATTAACTCTAAAATAAATTTACATAACGCTAATTTAATCCAAATTTTTTCCTTTCTGAATTTTTTCCTTGTCGAACTTCATCCAAATCTCAATGTTGCCGAACTTGAATTCAAATTCAAACCTTGTGACTTAGTTGCTCACTATACCAAGCAAAGAAATATCTGTCCTTTAGAATCTAGTTTACTTTTTTTGCCATTGGAACCAAAACACAAAAATGTGCTACTTTTGGTTTGAACCCGAGTCAAGATCTTTAGATGTGACATCTTATGTAATGCTTTAGATGAACTTCTGTTCATGAGATATATTGTTGTGGCTAATACTTATACCTAATGTCTATACAAGACATGAAAATGTGCTACCTTTGGTTTGATCCTAGACTAGGATTCTTTAAGTGTGACATCCACCAAGGCTTTACATGAATTTTTGTTTAGGAGATGTATTATTGTATTCTTTGCTTCTCCCTAGTATCTATACAATATGCATCTACTATACATCATGCACTAGGCTTTCTCCATGATGGTTTTGTTTCTCCTCTTAAATACCTCATTTTGTTGAGGGGTGTATGGGGCTATCAACTATCTTCGAATGCTCTTCCTTTTCATAGTAGTCTTGAAACTTCTTTGAAGTGAACTTATCCCATCATCAAACCTCAAAATTTTGATCCACCTACCTTTCTGCTTGTCAACAAATGCTTTGAACTTGACAAAGTTTTGAAAGCAATCAATTTTTTTTCTTTAGAAACTATATTGACAATTTTGAAAAATTATCAATCAACAATAGAAGGTAACTTGCATTGAGGATTGTTGATGATTTCTAGGATGACTGATATAGATTTGCATAGATGAGATCTAAAGCTTCCTTTGTATGCCACACCCTTTCAGTAGGAGATGACCTCCATTTTTGCTTACTAGCTAAACACCATGCACATATATCTTTCTTCACTTGGATAGATGGCTATCCATGGACCATACTAGTTATGCTTAGTTTGGATAAATAATGAAATTTAAGATGTCCATCTCTCTTGCCACAACATGATATTGTTGTTGTCTATAGCTAAGGCATGTGAATTAGTAGAGATAGGGTTAACTAGCCTATACAAACCTACATGCCGAATTCTTTGAAAAACCATTCTATCCTACTTGATGTTAGTCATAAAACACTCCTTTACACAAAAATCCATAACAATGTATTTTTGTTATAGACAATAGAGTTTTGTTCATTTTTTGAGTAAAACTGACATCCCTCATTATGAATTTCATTGCATCATTGAGAACAATCTAAACATCCCATATCCCTTCTAGTGCATTTGTTCTATCCTCATGCAACAAAACAAAGTTTGTACAAGTAAAATCAACATTAAATTTGACATACTATTCTCTGTGCCAAGTGAAATGTTGAGATGAACTAGAATCAAAGAATCAACAACTAGTTGCATCATCATTATTTTCGGAAGATGCCATAAAACAGTCTTCCTCTTATGAGTCTTGCTTTGCTTCAACTACTACATTTGCTTGAGTTCATGGCTTCTCATGGAATAGGTTATATTGTCTTTTCTAACAATTTTTTGCCTAAACTTGTGACAATAATAACACTTGATTTGTGTTTGGATTGTGAATTAGACCTTGAAGTTTTATGTGCTTTTCCTTTATATTGCCCAAGTAAACTCTTAGATTGTTTAGAGATAGACTTTGCCATTTGTATTTGTCTTTATTCTTTTTGCAATGAATATGAAGACTTTTTCAAAGGTGAGAATCTAGCACTTTGCCAACAAATGTGAAGAATTTAATGGTGCTGAACTATTGATGTCAAAAGAAACCATATCATCCTTGTCTTTTGGTTTATCAATAATGGACAGTTGATATCTTAGGTCTTTCATCGTAAGTGGATGCTTTGATAGTGACTTGCCCTCATCCGACTTTGTGGAAATTAATAGATTTTTCATATGCATGATTACCTTTTTCAAAAGTTTATTGTTTGTTTTCCAGACTTTTAAAGATCACCAACTAACATAAGTGACATTTCAAACTTTTGAGATCAAGTCATCAAAAACAAATAAACAAACATTAACATAATCTCACATGCATATAACCTTGACTGCTTGAGTCTCTTTGCAAACATTAGTGACGTATTATTAATGTTGCAAATTGCAATACATACAAATGTGATACACCACAACCTTAACATATTCATGAGATCATCTCCTAGCATGATATCTAATGTTAGAGCTGGTTACATATAATTTGAGAATTTAGTGGCTGCTCAATTTATAAAAAGATTATTGACATTTGACCAAGGAGGGCTTTCAATGGCCACTATCTTTGAACATCAGGTCTTTTACTCTGATTTTGATTTCATGGGTGTTTAATGAGGATCTTCTATGGGACATCAAAACCTATGTATGGCTATGCTTCTTATTGTCAGAAAATGAATATTATCGTTAGCGTTGAATTATTTTTGTACTGTATCTTTATAATTCGTGATTTATAGGATGTATGCTGTATATATGGATGTCATATGGTACCTAAATTATATTAAGTTTTGGTCAATTATTGACAAATTCTGTCAAAGAAAATTGATATATGGAGTCTGATTGTTTTTCTTATGGAAAGTATTCAACTTGATTAGTCTGCAGAGCATCCAGCCCCTGGAACAACATACACTGGTGCTACATATGTTGCTTATCTACCAAAAAACAAAGAAGGGGAAGAAATTCTAGAACTTTTGGAAATAGCTTGGAGTCGCCGCCTCCTTTTCAAAGTGGGACTATCATTGACAACTGGACAGACCAGCATGGTCATGTAAGTGGTTGGTCTTTAAATATTCTATTACAACCTGCTATTTCAAAGTACATTGATAGTGGTCATAAAGAAAATTGCTATACATAGATTAAACAAATGCTAAAACCATTACATAATATTTCTAGTTGTATAAATGCTAATCCATGACTTTGTTACAGCTGTTACAAACAGAAGCTTCTAAAAACTATCTTAGATTTCAATTGAAGGATTTTTAGTTTCTTTAGACCTATTTTGTCTTTTAGATTATCATTTTATGCCCAATCAGTTGGATGGGGTGTCCCGGATGTTGCAGATCACCCCCTTCCTGATCAACATTCAAGGCATAAAAATCAAGGTTTCAACATGTGATGAAACCAAACTTTTCACAAATATATAAAAATGAAGTGTTGGCCACCATGGCACACAAAATGTCTGATTAACAGCCATTGCCAACAATCCAAGTCAAATTGGTTGGTGAAGATCTATTGTTTGTCTTTTGAGCAAAGTGTGATATGCAAGTGTGTGTGTTGTTTGAATGCACATGTAGATCATCTAAACCCACACGTGGGATGATAAATTGGCACTCAAGATAAGTGAATATGAAGTGTCTAAGGACCAGTTTTTTCACCCATTTGCAACATAAGAAGTCAATCATCCTTTTGAGTTATCTCAAAATAGAAAATCAATGCCCAAGGATTCAGCACTGTGGTATGAGGAATAGGACTGTTTGTCAATTGTAGATCATTAGAGGGGAAATGTGAAAGCTGCTTGGAGAAGAGCAAAGTTGTCTGCAATTAGGAGTCCACCAAGGGTTGGGGAGTAGCCTGTTTGAGGCAGTTCAAGGTCATCTCAAACTTGTATCAAGCTCTGTAGCAGTTTTGGGCCATGTGTATGTAAATGAATTGTTTGCCAAGGTGATAAAGCCCTCTAGGTCTAAGGCCAGAGTAATAGGCTTGTCTCTACACGTGAGTAAAGCATATCACTCTTAGTGGTTCGTCTGGGTATTGAATTTCTCTTATTGGGCCGTCTTGGCCCACCAATTCACCTTTTGTAAGGTTGAATACTTACTGCAATCAAACTATCTTCTGCAAGTTGCCAATACACCCACCAATTCACCTTTTGTATGAGAATAGTTACTGCAATCAAACTATCTTATGCAAGTTGGCAATACATTTGGAGATACTAATTTTATTGTTTAGAGTATTTAATTAATTGTTGGGAGATGTATTTTAGCCGCCATAAGGAATTCTAATTTTGCAAGTTTGACTTAAAAAAGGTTAATTGATGGCTATTTAACGTTGTATCGGGGTTGTCTTCCAAAGTTTTAGTAGAGCCTCTTCGGTGGGGATTTGAAGGAAATGAATTGGAGTGGTTAGAGTTCAAGAAATTTGATTTGTACCTTCACTAACAGATAGAGACATACCATTATGTGATGTTTGGCAAGCTGCGTAACCTCAACCGTTGTTGGTTATAGTTTCAGTCTCAAGTGAGAATTCGGTATTTTCAGAGAAAAAGGGAAAGTCTAGGACAAGCTACAAAGGAACGATGAGTGTGCCAAAGGGAATTTTATTGCTATTGGAAGTGGGCCTCCTTTAAATTCCATGAAGAAGGATATTGTTACTGGAAGTGAGCCACCCACAAGGAAAGATAAGGAAAAGCTTGTGCTCATGATATTAAGCAATCATTGATAGAGGGGCTAGTTAAAAATCCTCACAAGAATATTCAATGGTTCTTACCATCAGGGGAAGTAGTGAAGGGTTGCTGAATGACTCATAGACACATATTCTAGGGGAGTGATTGGTGAATGCAAAAGTGGACATGTGAGTTCAGTGTTATTATTTGACATGAACACAGTTATTTCTCAACCCATCAATTTTCCATTTGTGGGGTTGGATACTTTGTTTGGGTTGCCTAAGAGAAAGAGATATTGCAGTTAAATCATCTAAACATGAGTTTTCAGTACATTTTAAAACTGTTAAGAGGATGAGTTTGAGCCACCATTTTGGAGTTCCGCTTTTACCTTTTGGTCTTGGAAATGGCATCTCATTGTCACAAAGCCTTATTCCATATCTCCTTTAAGGGATGTCAACCTTGTATATCCAAGGGTATGTTCTAGAGCTTTTCTTGATCTACAAGGTGAGAATTGAAAGGTGAAGATTTGGAATGGTTAGACTACGGGAAAAAATGATTCATACTTCCATGAATCAAATGAAAATTGGCCATTGAGTGATTCTTCTCAAGTTGAGAATTCTTAACCCTTGACTGTTATATTATAACTTCACTCTTGAGTGAGGACTTTGCCTTTGAATGGTAGATGGGCAAATTTAGGCTTAGGATATAGAAGGACAAGGATAAGTAAATAGCTACTAGAGGAGCCTCCACAAAATGACAAGAAGAAGACTATTCTTATTGGAAGTGAGCTACCTATGAGAAAAGATTAGGGAAAGATACCCTACAAGGCCGACGATATCCATTAAGTATTAGGGGCTTCCCAAACGTGGGAATGTCACAAAGGAGAACTTAAACTTTAGAAGAAGATAGGATCTGACATTTTGGATTCATCTTTGCAATTAAGGGTGGAAAATTATCTGTGTGCAGCAAAGAATTTTTAGTATGTCTAGGACTTGATATGTCTCATATTAGTTGGTAAGACAAATGGCTGATTTACTATTGTAGCTAATATCATGCATGGTGGGTGAAGTCGATGATTAGTGTGAGTATCTTTTGACAAGGCTCAAGTACTATCTAACAAAGTGCTAAGAGGGTTTTACATATTCTGATGTACTTTGACTGTTTTGCATGGTGCAACTGATGTCATTGGGGTGAAGCTACCTCAAAAGGGAATGGGATTTTTATTCCTTTTCTTGCAAATGAGAGTGAACCAATAGTATTTAGATGGGAGTATTTGAGGATGGATTATTAAGCCAACCCAATAAGTAAAGCGAAAGAAATCACTAATGAAGAGGATGGAGGTAGTTAAAGGCAAAGGATTGTTGAAAATTTGATTGTCATTGATGTCAAAGGGCCGACTTGGTGTTTCCCTACGCAAAATTAAATTCCTTATGCAAAATTAAGTTTGAATAACTTGGACGACCCCCCTTGAAGCTGCCTCACTTAGAGGAATCTTTTTTGAAAAATTAAAATAAATTAGTTTTTAATTTAAAGAAGGGGCCAACCCCCCTAGGGTGGTGTGCTAAATTTGGGCAAGGCAAAATTAATAAATAAAAATAAATTATTCATGCTGGCCGACCTGTTTTGGGGAGGTGCAACTCTTGGATGAAGAGCCACTTGAAGGTGTATAAATGAAGGTGTTTTGGAGGACATTTAATCATCAATTTAATTGCAATATTATTCCAAATAAGAGCAGATTTATTGGTGCATGAAGAGCAGAAAGAAAGATTTATTGCAGAAATTATCTATTAAATATTTGAGCAGATTTATGAGACTCATTGGATCTTATTGGAGCGAACCCATGAAGGAACATCATTGGAGATTCATGTGAAGATATTATAGATCTATGAGCATACTTTGAAGATCATATTGCAGATCTGAGTAGAGGATTGAGAGTAGTCTTTGTTATTAGCAAACAATTGAAGTGGCAAATATTTGTAATCATCGAATGAATTATTTAAATGATATAATCTATTCTAGCTACTTTATATGAGCAAATCTATATGAACGTGTGTTGTGGGTCTTTCAGATTTAATAATTATGGTTGAAACTCAATACTATATTTCAGATCTGATTGTTTTTACATAAATATTTAGTTAAGGGTCATTATAGTGGTATCAAAACATTGGTCTTGTCATCTTGCATGGTAAACCAAATTGTTGATGCTTCTCAATGAAAGAGAGATTGGATATCAAAGAAGGAAACAATAGAAGCTGCAAGCACAAGTTCCATATAAAGAAGAAGGTATGGCAGAAGGGGAAAGAAGATGAGACAACTCCCCGCATGAGGACATGACTAGATGGTATCAAGGTCAAGAGGGAGTAATAGATTTATTGGTACAAGTGCTGCATGCTATAAAAGATTTGAAAAACCCAAGGCCTACTAAAGCATTTCTAGGAGAATTGAGTACATCTTCAAATAGCAGATTTGTAGCTAACTCCATGCCAAAGCCATCAAAACCTATGCTTTTGCAGAAAGAGGTAGAGGAAAAACAAGTGCTTGAAGACATTCCTATAGAGGGGGTTGCCAATTTTTTTGAGAAGTACCAAGGCCAATTTGAAGCTTTCAAAAACACAATATCTTTTGATAATTACATAGCCATTGTTGATAAGAGAACTTTGAGGAGAACAATCCTAGATGGCAATAAAAACAAAGGAAAGATAATGCTGCAATTAAAGGTAGGTAAGTTGAATGCTCCCCACCTTTGATGGCAGCAACAAGATTTCTGTTAGGGCTTGGTTGCAAAAATTGTAAATTATTTTACTCTTCGTTTTGTAGAGGAGGACAATGCTGTCCAGTTTGCTGTATTACACTTAGAAGGCATTGCTTATGATTGTTGGCTCCATGGTTTGGTAACACGAGGGCATAGCCTTGTGAAAACATATGATGATTTTAGTCAAAAGATTTTGGACCGTTTTGAGCAAAAGGACGAGGATGAGTATTTTGGAGAACTTGCGGGTATTAGACAACACTTATTGGAATCTTATGTTGTCGAATTTCAATGGGCTACATTGATTTTATGTGACATTTCTGCAAGGAGAATCACTTTTCTATTTTTTGAAGGCTTGCTTGAACCCCTCAAAGGTCTTGTTAAGGACTTTGCACCCACTTCTTTACAAAAAGCAATCAAAAGAGATTTAACACTTCAGCTATTTGTTCTTGAGGGAAAATATCTATCTCAATTCAAGGCGCCCACCCTTTTGTAGAATAGGAAAGTTTTAGAAAGGTGGATCTCACTCACATCTATAGAAGATCACACCTCCACCACCTACAACCAAGAGTATAGATGACTACAATAAAAATGAACTCAAAAGGAAGAAGCTATGTTTTTCTTCTAGGGAGCCTTAGGAACTAAGTCACAGATGTCTAGGTAAAAGCCAAGTCCATTATATTGAGGTAATATCTACTGGTGATTCGGATCTCAAAGAGTTTGGGCCACAATTGGCTGTAGAGCATGAACTTGGAAATATGGAGAATGAAGATACAAATGAAGGTATACTTGCAGCTCTTTTATGGGCACCTAGATATCATGCTTTCAGAGTTTAAGATGTGCTGTCTAGGCAGCAAATCACGATGCTCATTGATAGTGGGGCCACCCACAATTTGCTTGATGAAGGCTTAGTGGTCAAGAGAGGCTTGAAAGCTGAAGAGTTTGAAGGATTCAATATCATTGTTGTTGATGGATTCACAATTCCATGTATCAAAATAATCCAACTCAACATAGCCATGGGAGATCATAACGGATTTGATGATATGTATGTTGTGGGACTAGGACAGATTGACATGGTTTTGGTTGTAGAATGATTGCACATAATGGGCTTTCATGGAACTATCAATCTATGGAGCTCAAGTTTGAATTTGAAGGGAAAGATGTGGTGCTTAGAGGAATTTCTGGTTGAGCATTGAAGATGGTAATTGCCAAAAGGATGGAAAAAAACATTCCCCAAAGGATAAGTTAATTGGGCAACAAGCTTTTTGATCATGCCTACAAATTTATCCATGAGTAAGCAATGCACTTATCATGTTGATATTCAAGATATTTTGAATAAGCAGTGTTCCATGGAGACACGTCCCCCCCAAAAAACCCCGCGTTTCCTAGACGGGGACGTCTCAGAGACTTGGGGACTTGGGGGGGACGTCCCCTCACTAGCCCACCACCAAAGCCACCATCCCACCACTAGTGTCGCTGTCTCCAAGATGCCGCTAGGACTTTGAGGATGCTGGGGTGTCCTCAAGACGTCTAGGGGACTCCTAGTTGTCTCCAAGATGTATAATTCTTATACTTATACATCTTTTTATAACTATTTTTTCAAGTATTATATGTATTTCAGCACCTTGCTGCCCTTCCGCCGCCGTCCCCCCAGCCATCCCCTTGCTGCCCCCAAACTTAGACCCCTCGTCCCCTGCCATCCCCCCGTCCCTGTCCCCGTCCCCGAAACCCCATGGAACACTGTGAATTGTATGTTGTCTAGTGATTTTCTTATAGGACTATGACTTGACAAAGGATTCCAACATATTATAGGGCTGGAACTAGGCTCTAAGCTTGTCATGACTACTCCTTACCACCACCCAAGAATGTGCAAAGAAGAAATAGAAAAGGCCATCAAAGAGTTCTTGGAGATGGGTCACATCAAGCCTGATTTTAGCCTATTTACCTCATTTGTGGTTCTTGTGGAGAAAAAGGATGGCACCATGTGGATGTATGTTGATTACAGAGCTTTGAACAAGAAGACCATCAAAAAGATGTATCCCAATCCTAGGATTGATGAGCTAATATATGAATTGTATGGAATTGTGTATATTTTGAAGATTAATATGAGATTAGGCTACCATCAGGTCCATGGCAAAGATAAGGATGTGCATAAAATAACATTCAAGTGCCATTTGAGAATTTTGAATTCTTAGTCATGCCTTTTGGCTTAACAAATTGACTAGCTACTTTCTAGTCATGCATGAACCATGTTTTCAACAATCAATTATTAAAAATTATGTTGGTTTTCTTTGATGACATTTTGACTTAAAATAAGACTTGGGAAGATCATTTGAAGCATGCGGATACTATCCTTGGAATATTAGAACAATAGGTCCTCTTTGTAAAAGAATCAAAATGTGAGTTTGGGGTGACAAGGATTGTGTTCAAGTGGATCAACAAAAGATTCAAGTAATTTATGATTGGTCTCCTCCTACCACATTGACATAGTTGAGAGAATTCTTTAACCTTTGCAATTGTTATAGGAGATTTGTTAAGGGGTTTTCATAACTAGCAACACCCTTAACTGATATGACAAAGAATAAAGCTTTTTGCATGAAAAAAATAACTCAAGAAGTTTGTAACAAACATTAGAAGGTAATGAGTTCATGCTTTGTTCTTGCTATCTAAGATATCACACAATCTTTTGTTGTAGAAGGTGATGTTTTAGGAGTGGGCATTGGAGATATCTTGGTATAAAAGTGACATCCAATAGCATTTGAAAGCAAGAAATTTACAGAATCAGAAAAAAAATTCTCTATCTATGAAAGAGATGTTAGCTATCGTGCATGCTTTGGCCAAGTTCCGATAATATTTGGTTTGTGGAAGATGTGGTGAAGACACATCATAACAACTTGAAGTTCTTCCTTGGTCAAAGTGACTTGAATGACGGTGGGCAACAAAAATGGGTGAGTAAGCTCCAAGATTATAATTTTGACATAGAGGATGTTAAAGGAAAAAATAATGTAGTTGTTGATGCTCCTTCTAGAGAGTCTACTCTATGCTTTGCTTGTGCTATTTCTACAGATTGAAAAGTCACTATTATGATAGAATATGTTAAAAATGCATTTGCTACTGATTTCCTTGATGAGAATGCGAGGAAAGATAGATTTGTAGTAGCAAATGGTCTCATTCTATATAGAAACAAAATCTTCCTAGTTCATGAATCTTGAATGAAGGACATAATTTTGAGGGCTTTTCATGATGCATTGCTAGTGGGTCACCCAAGATTCTACAAGACCTATAGGAAAATTAGGGAAAGGTTTTCAAGGAAGGGCCTCAAGAAGGATGTCTTCAAAACACATCAAAGAATGCATGACTTGTAAGGAAAACATGTTTTTTCAATAGGCTTGCTTTAGTCATTGTCTTTCCCAAATTAGAAATGGTAAAGCATATCCATGGATTTTATCATAGGCCTCCTCTAGGTACAAGGAAAAGATTGCATTTATCTTGTGGTGGAAAAACTAACGAAGTATACATAGTTCTTTGCTATTTCTTCAGAACTCTAAGCACATCAAATGGCTGATTTACTTTTTAGAGAAATGTTTAGGTTACATGGGTTGCCTTAAAATATTGTTAGTGATAGATAGTAGATTCCAAAACTCTTTTTGGTAGGAGTTATTTCATCTAATTGGTGAAAAACTCAATCCCAACATAAGCTATCATTGCTTATTGGATGGACAAACAAATATAGTGAACAAGTGGGTTGAATGATACTTGAGGAACTACGTTTCATATTAGCAATTGGCTTGGGTTAAATTGTTACATTTGCGAGAGTAGTACTACAACACTACCCACCATATGTCGATAGGTAGGTCTCCATTCATGGCATTATATGGTTATGATGCATCAATTTTTGTTGATTTAACGTTCACAAATAACAAAGAGCCAATAATCAATGACTTGGTGGAGCATAGTCAGAACTTGTTAAGGTCACTGAAAGATCACCTTTAACAAGCCCACAATCAACAAAAATCCTATGTAGATTAAAAGTGCATAGAGAGGTCATTTGAAGTGGGAGGAATGGTCTTCTTGAGGTTGTAGCCATACAGACAAACCTCCACCACAAGTAGTGGGTTGAAAAGCTCAAACCATGCTTCCATGGGTCTTGCAAGATCTTGAGGAGAGTTGGTGAAGTTGCATATGAGTTGGAATTATTAGAAAATAACAGGATTAATAATGTGTTTCATGTGTCTCGCCTCAAGAGGGCCCTTGGACAACATATCACACTGTTAGTGCATTTGCCACCCTTGGATGATGAGGGAAAACTCATATTGAAACTTGATATTATTGTTACTAAGGTGAACAAGTTGAGGAACAAAAACATTACACAGTATTTGGTTCATTGGAAGAATCTACTTGTTGAAGATGTTATTTGGAAGGACTAAAGATCATGGAATATTCAAATTTACATTGCTTGAGGGCAAGCGATTTTGGGAAGGGTGGAGTTGTAATATCCCTTATCCTAAGTATGAAAATGTCTTGAGCCACTTTCCAGCCTTGGGTGAGATTTTCGACTTTCTCATATTGTCATATGTTTCTTCCATTCTCCACTTCCCTGCTAGTATTGGATATCCCAAAATCCTGATCCTTAACCTCTCCCTCGCTTGCTATTTGCAGACCTGCTGACTTTTGTTTTGTATGCACTTATTATCGCCAACTACTAATCCTTGCTCCCTCCAGCCATTGCATCATTTTGATGTGCATATCCTTGGAAATCCATAGTATTGCATCCTTCAATCACATGAATCACCAAACTCTCCATGTCGAACCTAAGGAATATTCTTTGCTTGATTCATTGGCAAGCTTTTTTGTGGATCCCTACCTTTTGGCATGCTCTTTCATGGAACCTTGCTGTTCAAACAAATGAGTTCACCGATCATCAGGACCGACCAAAGATGTTATTAATGGGCCCAAATTTGAATATAAAATGGCGGAAACTTCCAAACAACTCTTAGCAAGAGCGAGCCCATGCTAGGCCAACAACCTCTATATAAGGTAGGCAATATCATCAATTTGGATCATCTTTGAACATCATATTATATTAGGAAACACTAAATTTCAAAGTTGAGCACTTTTGTAATCTTTGTTATCAGAAAACAATTGAAGCAAAAATTCTTTGTAATCATTGAATGAACTATATGGGTGAAATACTCTGTTCCAGCTAGTTTATATGAACAAATCTATATGAATGTGTGTTGTGGGTCTTGCAAATTTAATCATTTTGGTTAAAACTCAATACAATATTTCAGATCTGAGTGTTTTTCCATAAATATTTAGCTAAGGTCCATTACAGTTGAGTCAAGATGAAGAGACAGAAACTGAACACTAGGGATAGCCTAGACTCTCTGCCATGAACAGTACACCGATTGACCATGGAAAATCGGAATTGTTTGGTCACTAGTGATCTCCAAGACCAATGACAGTGTAACCATTAAACCCAATATTACCTTGCTCACATCTGAGCAATAGGCTTGTAAAACTTGCACCTCCCTGCAAAGATCATTCATCACACCTTTTGCAGCCCCTGCATTCACAGGAACTGTCCAGCTGGTGCCTAGATCCACATTCCATTGTTATTACTGCTGGATGGCCCTTTTCTCTCCCAGTTTGCTACTAAAAATTTAAATAGATAGGCTGAGTGATTTTTGAGCTCTCCACTTCTGAAGGGAATTCACATAGTAAGGATGGATTTTTGTAATTTATTTATGAGCATTATTGATATAAGTAATGCACTAAAATGTCACTCTCTTAAGCTATTCGGTTTTGCAACCATGATGCCTTTTCTTGAAATTTTGCTTGTTGGGATTTATTTAATTTGTTCTTTTCAAGTTTCTTTTTTGGGTAACATTAACCTTAGTTGCATTGAGTGAAAAGGTTCATTATAAACCGCCTTCTAGAAAACAATCTTTTCAGGAGATAAAGAAACATCTTAAATATTGCTGCTAGACACTCTCAAGACATAATATTTTATACTTGTAGGAATTTCATCTCAATATGCTCCATTTCTTCTTCCTTGTAAAACAAACTTTGGTTCTATAAAATCAGCTTTTATTCTCAGACAATTGATAGTTCTGTTATGTTGCTATCTGTTAAATTGAGTTCCTCTGAAAGCACAAAGCCTGAAATATTCAAATATTGACACCGAATTTGTAATTTTCAACATAAATAGATCTGTTGAAATCTAAATTGCATCTCCATGGATATTAGTTATGAAAGGTACTCCACATTTAAAGACCATGAAGATGTTTGCCTTTCAGTTGATCCCTTTGTTGGTCCTAAAAGAATTCAGACAGTATTTTTGAGAAATTGACAGTATTTGATGCAAACAAAACTTATGTGGTTGAATCCAAAAGCACTCCAATTCATCTTCATGGACTGTGGAAAAATCATGCTTACTATTAAGAGGATTTCTTTAGGGAACTTGGGAATCAATGTGGTTAATTGAATCATGGAGTTTGAAGAGGTACAATTTATTTCTTTCCTTGGAAACTGGAGTGATTCAGACTTCAAAAACTGTGGAATAGGAAATTCATATGAATTTAGAAAAAATTATAAATAAATTTAAAATTAGCATTGACTTTTTGCCTAGTTATTATGGTATTATACATATTTGCTTTCCTTGCTTGAAGTTTTATTGTACACTGGAAAGAGACCGCATTAATCCAGACTTCTGTTTTTTAGATTAGTTTAGAGTTTTGCTTTTATTCACTTGCCAAACTGCCTTGTGATTTTATAATTATATGATCTGATATTTCCTCTAGAATACAAACACCGGATCTTTCTTTCTGCAAATTTGGTGACCCCCTCACTTTGGCATTTACCACAACTGTGTGTCCTACTGTATCTGCTAAGCTTTCTGTTGCATGATGTCCTCTAGGCCCAAGTTGAGTGAACAGGTTCAAACTTCGGACAAGTCTTATGGAAAGAAATACACCACATAATTGAGAATAGAGCAATGAAACAAACTCAAATGATTTCTTTTTTAATTTGGAGGAATTTAAATGTTAGAATATGTACTATTTGCTAATTACTGCAGTTTCTGAGATTATGAATACATTATTGCTTGCTATTAATAACAAAGTGTATTTCGTCAAATCGATTTATTTTTCCAGGATTGTAATGCTTTCTAATTTTTATTGGTTTTTTTATCTTCTGTTCTCTTAGAGAAATGGGTGTTTTCTGAATTGTTATTCATCATTGTTTTTTAATTTTTAGCTGGGCTAGTATTCACCACAAGACCCAAAAGAATGGAGGCCAGAGTAATAATGGTTATGTAAGTAATTTTCTTCTTATAATTAATTAGCATTATATTATTTGATAAATGGAATGCTTCTCGTTATGTGTTAGGCTAGAAAGAAATTCTAGTGGTTACTTTTTAGATAGAGATTTGAGAATATAGCCTACTCACACATTGAACTTCCCATTTTGGCAGCCTGATCAGACTTATTTTGCCAGAGTCAAGAAACAGCTAGCAGACGTAAATATTATGTAATTGTAAATAATATGTTATTTTACTTGCAAAGGGGACATTACTAGGGGATGCTATATCAGTCATCGAGAAGTTATCTTATCCACTTTGTAGACAATTTGTTGTTTTAAATGCTTGTAAGCTTAGAAGCATCTTTATGACCACATATGAGCTACGAATAAGGCTGTTGTAGGGCAAGAATATTGTCAGATTGCTCTTATAATTTATTTTGCCAATCTCAAATTCAGATTGTGTTGAATTTCAGTGGCTCCAACTATGTTGAAATGATGATTGCCATTTTGTTTCCATAGAAGTTAATATCTATTAAAGGATAAGATTAACAATCTGTTTTTTATGCTTGTTATATAAATTCAATTCGACAATATTATAGTGAACTTTAAAGTTGTTCTTGTTGATGATATTAGATGTAAGCACACCTTTTTCTTTTCAGTATTTTGATCATCTATTATGTTTTAAAACTTTGGATTATTTCTAATAAACTATTCTTTGGCCGAGCTTCATAACATGATATGTATTCTTGCCATATGAATCTGTTGGTGTACGTTTTATCATCCACCGAACACACAAAATAAAATGTCCAAAGACACTCTATCCTCTCGTGAACAAAGTCACCACATATGCTAAGATTGCGAGAAGATCATATGGCGACTCCAAGGTTTCTTTCGTCAGGTCTTGACATATGGATAAGCTCAATGGGCGTTGTGATTTGCTGGTAATACACAAAGGGACTTACGTTAAAGAATTCTTCACAAGTTTGGGACTTAGAAAGATTTATCATTAAAGGCTTCTTCAATTGGAACTTTCAAATTTGGATCTAAAAAAAAAGGCAAAAAGATAAGGGTTTAGAGGATCTATTCTATGCCTAAGAATTTAAGAGACAGTAAAGATCAAGTGAAAGGAGTAACCACGCTTTGTTTCGCCTCCCTGGAACAACTACGCAAAGTGGGTGCAATCTTCAAATGGTGTGATTATAATTTTCAAGCTTCGAATGAGACCGAAGTTAAGCATCCACAATCACAAGCTCAAACTAACTTTACGCATCGAATGCAAATCATCCATCTGAAGAAAGTATGAGCAATATTTCACCATTTAATCTATACGATCAATCTCGCATTCACTTAACCAATATTCAAAACAAATTCTACTTAATTTAATTCTAACTCTAATCTATGGTAGAAGAAGTTATGCAACCTTGCTTACTACTTGACAATAAAAGTGATTCAAAGCAAATCATGCATTCGAGTTTTTATTATTGGAAATAGTCTCAATGCAACAATTTCATACACTGTCTCCACACAAATGAAAGTGAGAGATCACCAGTTTAAATAGAGTTTTCAAAATCAAATGGAAGGCCAAGATTAAAACAATATCAACGACCAAGATTAATACAACCCAAACCCTAATTAGGGTTTCCCAAAATAATATCAGTTAACAACCAACAAACAAGCAGTGAAGTGGCAGTTGGAGCTATCTTTAAGGGAAGGCGTCCCTATCTTCTTGGGCAGCATTGTGCTCGATGAATTTGGACACGACCGTGACAACTTCCTCCATCGTGACTGGTGGCAGCATGCTTATTTTGAATTCAAGCTTGTCCAAATCTTCAGCACATTTGGCGAAGGTGTTCTCCCAATCCTCCTCCTGCCTCACAAAATCATTCCAGATGGCCAAGAGATTCACCACTTTTGTGAAATCCTATCTCAGAATTGTTCCAGTAACAGAGAAGAAAACCTCATGAACCTTATGCTTCAACCTCTCCAGCTGCATGTCGTTTTCCCGGACAATCTCTCGGTCAAACACATTTGCAACTATCATATAAATCTTCTCCTGGATTTCTTTAACTTGCTCAACTCTGAGACCATCCACCTTTGCCTTCTCCAGAATCTCTCTCTGTATTGTAATTGCCCAAAACCAATGGTGAAAATCATAAGCCGCTCCTGCAGCAATCACCTTTCCTTCGACCAATTCATCCCTTGGAACGCCCTTCAGGACCTTGAGGCATGGAATGAGCCTCTCCTGAATGTTTGGGAGACTGTCCCAAGTTTCCGCTATGTCAACCAATCTGTAAAGGAAAGACAAAGTTTGTCCGTAGGCAAGCACCAATTTCTCCATGAACTAGGCTGCTTCCGCGCCCTCGCTTACCATCCATTCTTGAGCCTCCTTGGCCGTGACTATCCCTTGCTCCACATCCTTGGCCATCTCCCGCGAGGAATTGAGAAGAGGAGGAGCTATTGCATCACCTTGATTGAGTGGTTGGGTTAGATGCCGTATATACTCCTTCAGGAGTTCGACTTCCCTTTTGTATTCCTTCTTTTTCGCCACTTCTTTTTCCAATCTCGCCACTTCTTTTTCCAATCTCGCCTTGACAGTTGAGACATAATTATCCAATTCTTCCACTTCCTGGCCTTTTGTTGTTCGGCCAAGATCTATAGTGTTTATGGCGTACTCCTGGGGAGTGATCTCATCCTGTGCTTTATCCACTGTTGGTATTGCGATATGTATGGAACGGCCGCCGGCTTCATCCTTCTGAATGGTGGAAAATTTCTTGGCAGGTTTATTAGTAGCAACCTATTCCAACCTTGCCAAGAAATCTGCAGTATCATCTTCTTCTTGGGCCTCGACTGGTGCCTGAATCTTCATCCTCTCCATCAGCCAATTCAGAATGGTAGGCTGCTCGATACCAACTTCCTCCTGAACGTTCCCTTCATTTGGAATATCCAAGACTCCTATGAGGGTGGAAATCATTCCCTCTTCGAAGTCATCATTTTGGACTTCCATCTCATTATCTGAACCTAGTATTTCTGTGCCCGTAGGAGATGAGGGCTCATCGTTGTCCAATTGGATCGGTTCATTCTCCTTTTCTTGAACTGTAGGTCTCATCATTTCGGCCAAGGATTCATCTGCGGTAGCCACCAGCTCATCAATGTTCCTAGATGCCGCAAAACGGGATGGTTCTATCCTCTGTCGTTTTGGAGCAGGTTATATGCTTGCAACTAATTCTTTCTTCTCGCCAATCTCAACTAAATCATCATGATGGGATGCGCCAACATTAGAGGAGTATGACTCCGTCTTGCTCAGTAAATCATACGTGAGCGTTATTCTTTTCTGCCTCAACTCCTGGACCTGATGGTCGACCCACCATTGAGAGTACTTAATCACTGGTCTCATCAATGTCACCAAGTCTGAGTGCTCAGGCTCTGACCACTTCACGGAAGGAAGAGGTCGACTCTCCTCGAAGCATGGCTGGACATAATTTCCATTGTCCTGCAATTAATCGGGCACCCGACAAAGTTTGGTTGCCCTTATAAAGTCCACTGGTACTCTAGACCACAATCTTCTCCTGACTTCATACTCATCAGCGACGTTTGCCCATAAGTCCTCCAATTCCACTATGTGTTTGTATCTTCTTCCATCCATTGCTCGAATATGATGATGCAGGTCAAAATTGGCCCTAGACTTATAGGCTGTGAACGAGTACCACTGGATTTCTACCCTGGTGCCCTCGGCTGCTTGCACTGACAGACATGACTAACATATTCCCAATAAAGAATGAGAATGTAGCAGCCGCCTTCTTACTTAGCCTCTGGATGCTCTGGTATTCTTCCAGCTGCCTCAGGACTTCGAGCAAAATCATCCGATTTGTTGGATAGATAGGCAACTTGTAAGGATTTCCAGTGAATCCCTGGATCCTGACATATGTAAATTTTGGGAATTGGATAAACCATGATCCATACCTACTGATCAAACTTTTTGCTTTGTGACTCAGCCTTTGATGCGTTCCTCCCTGAAGTGTTCTTGTGATACATTAAGAAAGTATTGTGCACTCGCCTGAAATGAGATTTCTCCTTTAGCTGAAGTTGCAGGTAGCAATCATAAGGCCTGAATTCATTTTCTCTGTTGCCAACTTTGCCTTTGCAAACCAGTCCTGAGTATTTATATGTCCTGGTCAACAAATAGACAATGTACGAGCTCATGTGAAAAGACTTAGTCTTTTCCAAATTGGTCAGCTGCTCGTGAAGAGTGTTGCTTATCACTTGAGACCAGTTGAACATCTTCACGCCGGAAGTGATTTCGTCTATAAAATAATACATCCATGTCTTGAAGTACACGCCTTGTGGATTGCCGACTATCCTGTTCAGCATCAAAATCATGTCCCCATAATCTTCCTTAAAATCTGTCTGGCGTGGCTTCTTAGGCATCTTCTTCGTGGATGGTCTAGGCTTCTCTAGCCATGCCTTATTAACATTAGTGGCGCACAATTCAGATTGGTTGTCATATAATCCCTTGGCTTACTCCTTGGTTTTGTAGATGGTACGAGAATGTGCTGGGATGCCAAATTTCTCCTATATTGCTACCTCGCCTAGGTGAGCCAAGACCCTTCCGTCAGGTGCAATAATTTGTTTCTTCTGAGCATTGTAATGGATGGCACATTCTACCATTAACTCAGCACAGTCCATTGCAAGCGGGAATCCAGCTGCTTGAAAAATTCCATTCCTCACCATTCGTCTGACAATCAGTGTCGGTAGTCGAACATGTCCATAGACTCTCTTCTTGAATTCCACAAAGTCTACATGTCCCAGATCAGTGTCTGCAACATTTTTCCATTTTGAATTTATCTTTGACTCTCGCTGTACCCCCTTGCTGGCGAACTTCATTGGCACCTTCTTCGATGACTCTCCTGCTGTGGTCATTAACCTGTAGTAAAAAATACTAACATTAATACGAAGACTTTAAAATAATTCATTTTCGTGCCTTGTGTTCAAATATTTTACTTTCAGCTCATTAAATAATTAAACTTCTATGAAAAAGCAAGCTGAAAGTAAATGAATTTAATTGAAATTTAGCCATAACTTAGCTAGATGAAAAAGACAGAAGGAGAATTGATGAATTTATCCAATTGAACTCCAAACCTCAGGAAAGAATTTCTGGCTACAGATCAGATTTAAACTTCGAGAATTTAATCAAAAATCAAGTGACAAAGTGCGCCTGTCTTGCTAAGAAATTCGACTTTCAGCCAAGAACTTCTTCACTTCCTCGAAAAAATTACTTCCTCAACATAAAATTATTCCTTCCTCCAAGAGAATCGATCTTACATGTAGAAGAATTGATCATCTTATAATTTCGAGAGATTAACTTCTCTTCAGCTGTGTCTGTGAAAAATGAGTTGCTGAAACTCATTATAATGCTGAAGAATTCGATTTGTTTTAACAACTGCTTCTTTCTCTCTTGATTTTGTTTTGTTTTCTCTTCTTCAAACATGCAAGTTTCCATTTTTTTTCGAAAAGACTCCATGGCGAGCTTATCCAGGCAAATTTCTTTGATTTTCAAAATTTGATTTTTTGCTAGATGTTTATCTTTAATTTTTGAAATTTTGAAAAAAAACATTAAATGTCCAATTAAATTCGATTTTCCGAGTTTTAATTCATGGCGAATTTAATTTTTCCCATGGATTTTATCTTTGTCCGTCGTAATTTATTTTCTTCCGACACATCTATGGCGAATTTGAATTTTGTCCAAGGCGTTTTATATTTCCAGGTATTGGAAATAAATTATTAAAATGTAAAAATATTTAATTTATTTCCAACCCGTTCATTTTTGGACCCGTGGCTATTTTAATTTTTCTCCCCTTTTCTTTGGCTAAATGTTTATTTTCCAAATTTATTTCAATTTTTGTCTAGCCAAGTTAAAATTTTAGCCATCTCGTCAATAAATGTTACGCCAAATCCTCATTTTCTTCTACCATGGCGGACTTCAAATTGTGGAAGGCACATTTTCTAATGCCGAAATCAATTTTTCTCTTGCTTGGACGAATTTCTCTAGGCAAAGTATGCGTTTGGATGTCTTCTTTAGGAAAAATTCCATGATACTTAGACAAAATTTTAACCTCTTTGGCCTTGGGCGGACTTTCTTGTCTCTTTGCCATGTACATTTTCCTCTGTGCTCTTAGTCAAATTCATCAATTTTTTTCTAGGCATTCATACTTAGGCAATTTTTTTTAATCTTTCCTCTCCTTCTTATGCTAGGCGGACTTCACTCTCCTTGCCATGGCCTAGGCAGACTTTCTGAAGTTCTTTCCACCTTCCATCAAGGCATGGCGAACTTTCTATCCTCCTTGACATTTGCCTTTCTCACTCATACTTAGCCAAAATTCACATTTTTCATCTAAAGCATTAAAATACTAAGCCAAATTTCAAAATTTTCCTTTTCTAGGCCTCTAGACTTGCACAAATTTCGGATTTTTTTTCTCCAAGGCATCAAACACTTAGCAATTTTTTTCAATTTTCCCCCTTCTCATGCTTAGGCGGACTTCACAAGTGCCTTGCCAAGGCTGGGCGAACTTTGGAAGTGTCTTTCCATTCCTCTCTCAAGGCATGGCGGACTTTGGAGGTGTCATGCCAAGTCAAGGGCAGACTTTCAAGAGTCTTTGCCATTTTTCTCTAAGGCATGGCAGACTTTGGAAGTATCTTGCCATCTTATCCTTAAGGCATGGGCAGACTTCAACACCTTTATGCCATGTCCCTCAAATTAAGGGCCGACATCTTCATTCCCTTCTTGATGGCGAACTCTCCATCCTTACCTTCCCTCCTTTATAGGGCCGACTTTGTTAATGGCTGAACATGTTCTCTTGATGGCGAATTTTCCAGACTTAGGCAGAATTTATCATGAATTTCATGCCCTTTGGTTGATTTTTTTTGGTGATTTTTCTTAGATTTTGACTGATTTTTCCATGCTTTTGGGTTGATTTTCTCAGTTTTTCCCTTGCTTTTCCATGCTTTTCTTGATTTTTTACTTTATTTTTTGATTTTCACTTTGATTTTTCAATGACTTTTTCAATTTTTTGGTTCTAAAGATGGAAACATTGACCCGTTGACTAGGGTTGACTTTCTAAAAATAGAAATTTCTAAAAAATAGAATAAGCAAAATCCCTAAAAAATAGGGAGCCCCGTTTGGTCCAAAAATGCCAAAAATAAAAAAGCGAAAAAGCAAAAAAGCAGATTCCCTAAAAAATAGGAAGAGTCAGAATTGGCCAAAAGCACAGGCGATCCTCATCTCCCGGACCTTCTGAGCACTTCTGTGATGTTTAGGCATTGATTCAGGCATGGATTATTGACTTGGCTCGGATGACTCTCAAAAGACTGACTTGAAACTTTGAAAGAAGTGACCTCATGAAACCGTTGTGCAAAGACAAAACCCTAAAAACTAGCAAACTACTGGGGGTCCCCATTTGCAATGGGGCGATGTGTGAAAAGGTCACAACAAAACCCAACTTAATGGTTTTTTAATTTTTTTATTAAAGGTAAAAAATAAGGATTTCGAAAGGGTAACTTACACCCTTTTACATGTTAACCAAACAGAAACAACAATAAAACATCCAAGCAATAGGCAAACAACAGCATAAAAATAGCAACACCAAGCATAAGAGAAACAACCCTACCAACAACCAAGAGGCTAACAAAAGACCACTACCAAAAAGTTGAACAACCACAAGCAGCACAAGAACCTGCCAAGGATTAGAGTTAATTGAGTGCCATAGCAGCTTTCCAATCCTCTTGGAGGAACTCCACGTGTTTTTCTACAAACTTTGCATAGTAGCTCATGGTTCTAGAACTGCAGTTAGCACTCCCTTGATTCAAGTGAGGTCTAATTTTTTCTTGCAGGATTTTTATTACTTTGGCATTGTTTTGGATAGTGGTTCAACTCACATCAACCACCCTTTCAAAATCAGCCTTGATTTTGTTGTACTTGTACGAATTTTTTATGTTCAATCAAGTTTATTAACTACAAATCCTCATTTATCTACTCTTTGATATATTTCAAAATCTTATCTTCTATGCATCGTCTTGTTGGTCCTGTATGCTAACCTTGTAGGATCATAAATTCAAGAAATTGAAGAAATCAATGTGTTAATGCAAAAAGGAATGAAAGGTGCAACAAGATGCACCAAGCATAAGGATGAGGGTGGGAGGGTTTCAAGGATATGTTTTTAAAGACGATATATAGGCACATAAAGAAGATTATAGGTGTGCCTCAACAAAAGAGCCAAAGACAACAATTTTTTTTTAACCCATATTCAAGTGCGCTAGAAGAACTAGAAGCCTATACAAAAGATAAATGAGCAGACTTTCAAGGTTTTTTAGAGGGTTAGTTATGATAAGAGGAGAAGTTGTAAAATCATCAAAGTTATTTAGAGTTGTGTGGTGAAAAGTTCATTTTTAGTCGTCACCATTTTCAAAGAGAAGCATATTCAAAGATTTGCTATTTTAGTCATATCTTCTTATAGCCCGTGTTATTTTTAGTAGTCTCTATTTTTAGTATAAGGAATCTATGTTAATTTTGGTGTTATCTATTTATAACTTAGAATGAATTATTTTTATATCATCTACCTCATTATGCGAGAGACGAGAGCTTTCAAGGGATGATTATAATATTTGATTGTCAGTTCAACTGATAGTTGCATGATTGTAATTTTGAAAATAGTGGATGAGATAATTTATAGTAAAGAAATTGTAGTTAAGGCAGAAGTGAAGTTAGTTTAATTTATTATTTTCATGCAATTGTTTGTAAATAGTATAAATAAGTGATTTTTTGCACTTAGTAGAGAAATCAATGAATGGTAATTTTCATGTTTGCATATTGTTGAAATTGCTATTCAATGTTATTGTCAATTTGGAATTTGTAAACTCATGCAATAAAATTTATTAAGCCTATTTTGTTTTTAATTACTATTGAATGATTTTGTCATATGTGTTGAAGTAGATTAAATTGCTTTTACCAAATTGCAAGCTTTGTATTGTAGATCTATTAGAAGTTGGAAATTTTGGCTTTCTACCGATTCTTTCAATTAATTTACCAAAGCATTTGTGTTATTTTTAAAACTTGTTCAATCCCTGTGTTCTTGAATTGCCTAGTATTTGATTTAGTTGAACAAGGTAAGTGTCTAGTCACATGATTTATTTTTAATTAAGAACATAAAATTCTTTGCCTATTTTTGAAAGAGGGTCTTAGCCTTTTACCCTAGGCTAAACCAAAATATATGCATTTATTTTTTATTCAACATAAATGTTAAAAACCCCAAAAATCAATGTAAAAATTGTATATTGAAAGTACATATTGTATTGTTTTAGGTTAGTTTTTATTTTATAGGAAGCTTCCTCTTCTAATTTGAAGAGATTTTTTCACCTTGCATTTGTTCTATTTTGTCGCATTGAAAGGTGCAAATTAAAACTAACTGTTTTTGGTGACTATTGCAAAACAACACAAGACACCTCAAGGGAGGACCTCCTCAAGGTATGTTCCCTCTAGGTTATACTATGTGGAAGTGATGTGGTCAAGCCTCCAAGGTGAGACCCAACTCCTAGAGTTAATTAAATCTTGACTAGGTTAAGTCCATTTAAATAAATAAATATTTAACAAATTATCTAACTTTTAAAATACAATAAATTGGAAATGTCTAACTAAATAAATCATCATTTAAAATACACAAATTTTAACTTAAAATATGATTCACATACATTACAAATGATTATGATAAAACGATATCCTTCAATTTATTTAAAGAGAAACAATCCAATGTATCACTTTTCTAAAACATTTAAAATGACTATTAAAAATAGGATTAAAATGTAATGAAATTAATTTAATTTTAGATTCTTAATCAATTAAATCTTATTCATTTTTGACTAAACAATGACTAATTTATTTATTAAGTGGTAAGTTCATAAAACAATAATTGAAAGGTTTACAAACTAAACTAAACAACTTCTAAGTATAAGTTCCTTTAGCAATAATAAATTACAGACTCTCCTAAAGTTTGCACTATAACAAAGGTGAAATTAATTTAATCCCACTTAAGGAGTTAATTGGTTTTAATAATTTTACTTAGTGGACCCTAATTATTAGGACAACTCAAGGAGCCCTAATTTAGTCTTTAAAAGCACACCACCTCCCTTTATTTCTCATTCATTTAATCTCATGTTGAGGAACAACCAAGGGAGAGGTGTGGGGAATAATTTGTGAAAGTAATGTGTTTGTACTTTATTTAATATGTTTTTTTGTTCTTTTTTTGGATTGATTTTCCTTTTCAATCAAATTTACTTAGTTTTGGTTTTGTTTTTTCTTCTTCAATGAATATCTCTTGTATTGTCCTATGTGTGTGTGTGCGTGTGTGTGTGTGCGTGCCATTATTGAATTGTATGTTGTTGCAAACTATTATTTTATTCTTTTTGCTTTATGTGCACATGTTCATTATATATTAAAACACACACATCTCTGATATTAATTAAAATATTGATCGCATTTTTTGTGTGCGAGTTTGATTTGTTCAAAAATAATATCCATTTTACATATAGGTCGATAGATATATAAGGAGTACACACACATCTAAAGGCGAAATGAAAAGTAGGTTGCGTTTATAACATAGTAGGTTGAACACATGTTAAGGTTATTATTATTATTTTTGTTTTGAGATGAAAAAAATAACATAGTAAAGCATTTGGGGGGAAGAGGGGTGGGACGAACCTCCCACCCCCATAGGCTCATGGACGTGTGGGGAGTGAGGACTACACTCTTCTACCGCCATGGGTGACCAAGGCTTGGGCCCTACATCGTAGCAACTCAATGCATTTTATTTTTATTTTAAACTTATTTAAAACAAATAAAAACCCTAACTACATTGCTTACCAAACATATAATACAAATGTTTTATATAATTTTTTATTTTTAGAAGAATAATCTCCTCATATGTACATACACACACACACACACTTTGTTTTCCTTTTGGATAATAAAATAATAGAAAACTACAAGAATAAATTAAGTATATATAAATACATATGAAGATAATATTACATTAAGGAATATGTTTCTCTTCAAACAAATTTCAACAAGGAGATATGGGTAAAGTAGGAGAACTTTGCAAATAAATAAAGAACTATTTATTTACAATTGTATATATATAAAATCTTGAACTAAAAATTATAGACATAAAATTAAGCGTTTACAATAATTTTCAACTACTTTTATTTGATCAACAATAATCATTTTGTAAGGGAAATTATAAAAATAGTTTCTTTTTGCTTTCTTCTCACATCAAACATCTCCTACTACAACTTTGAGTACCGCAAAATGTCCCACTTCTTAAACAACTTATCCACTCTCTTTTCATTGGCTTCCTTTATCTACTTTTGTATCATCTTATCCACGATTTCTCCGTATGTACCAAATCTTTTTGCCTTAGGATCCTTTGGATTTGTCAGTAGAATATCTACATAACCTTGGACATATTCAGGTGTAACCTCATAAGGTAACTTAGGAATCCATGAAGTTCTAGGCTCTAAAGCTTCCATGTAGTAATGATCCTTATCCACCATTAATGTTACCTCTCTCATACTTTCAAACCAAATTAGAGGGTATCCTCTGTCTACTCTACATCTCTGCTTGCAGATTCTTAAAGGATTCCTAGTAGAAGGTATTGTATGCTTTCTTATTGTGGAAACCTTTTATACGTTTCTTGATTTGTACATCTACCGGAGAAAACTTATCCCATATTTTTCCTTTAAAACCAGGTAATTCATTCAAGAAAAGAATGCAAGGAAAATGATCAATGATCCAAAATTGCAATTATATCCGGTTTCATTTGTCCTTAGATTATCCATCAATTGCTCCCTCAACAACTCACATAGGTCAAAGTTGGCACCTCCCTTCACCATTTGATAAGTAGTGTGAATTGTGATGGCAGTGGCAAAACCTCTGTTTGTGAAGTAGATCTTATATGCAATCCCCATTGTGGAATAGCGAACTCCAGGACTAGTGATATCTTTCAATGTTAGGGTTCTTTTATCAAATTTTGCTCCGGTAAGCTTAGTAACCCTCTCATTCTTGATAAAATTCAACAACGGAATTGGTTTGGAGGCACAAAGACTAGTAACTTCCTTAATAGCTTCTTTTGTAATCATGTAGGGCTTATCCAACCAAATAGAATTTTTCATGAATGTGAGTTAGAATAATTCTTACCCATTCCTTGCAATTGTAGAAGTCTAAAAAATCTTTCCAGATGTCTAACCCTTTCATAGCCACATTTGCATATTCAGGTTTGTACACACCATTCTCATTCAAAAGTTCATAGCGGACCACTTCAAAAGATTATGTGTGATTGATTTCATTCAACGAGGCATGGATGTAGATTCTCACATCTTTGGAGTATACCACATCCATAGGAACTTTTGAAAATGCACCATCTTTATCAACCTCCATCGCCTTGAATGGAAAATTCTTGTACATTGGCCTAGGTTTCTCAACATCAACTAGCCACGGGGTCACCATTGATATACTTGTTGAAATTTTCAAACACAGTCGATAGGGTTTGGTAGGAAAACACCAAGATAGCTTGAAAACCATTTCTCTTTTCTCCGCTCCCAAACACAAGTTCTTTTGATTGCAAATGAGAACACAATGTTCAAATGAAACATAAAAGGCCTTTCATTTGCTCTAACTTTTTACCATTAATGCATTCATACTTGTTAAGTAAACCTTCTGCCAGATTCTCTGTCATCACAAGGATACAAAGATTCTTAGCACACCTCTGCAAATCATTCCTTCACTCTAGAACCTTGATTAATAAGTTCAATCTTTCTTAGTAGACTTGCACACTAGAGGAATTGACCCAATTCATCTTTCATGCTGAAATATTCAACATTTTATCCGTTTCAAGGGGCTAAAAGATTTGCAAACAATAGCTACCCCTGAGATAGTGCTCTATCTCAGTTTGTCACAAGATCTTGTGCAGAATGCACAAGCATGGTGACTTGAATTATAAATCCGAAGACAATACCTGGCGTGCAACCTACGGTATTGCAAGAGTTTTCAATAGAACAACAAACTCAAAAAGAGTTGTATGCATCTTCAAAACTAAATTATTTACATTCAAAACTGGAATATGTACATTGCAAGAGGAATTCCAACAGTCATCACATTGTTTGGAATTTGAAAATGTAAAACTAAAGCAATAAAACATAAAATTTTCAAAAAACATGTGTTCTTTTCTACCCCAATGTGGTGGGGTCATAATTCCTAGCCTGGTGATCAAAATTTGAACTTCTCTACCTTGTCGGAAAGGTATTGAAGAGATCTAATTTCAGTCCCTTAAATCAAATGTTCATACTATTCCATTTAATGGACTGACAACACTTCTGACCCCAAATTTTACTACGAAGACCTCCGAAAATGTGATTTACTAAAATGTAGAAATACCGAAAAGATTAAATTTTCAATATTTTCCATCTTTGCTTGAACTGACACCTCCGAGTCACCCCTAGGCTATTTTGGATCATTCCTCCCCCATTGAAAGGAAATGGGCCCCATTTCATTTAACTATTGTAGTAAATGAGGAAATTGGATTTGAATATGTTCCTTAGTTAACCACTTGCCTTGGTGAGAAAGTTGACCTGCTCAAACCACTCGGTAAAGAGGGATTCACTGATTTCTAAGAGTCTTCACAATGACTTCGGTGACATGATCAATCTATAATGGAGTAATGGTGTGGATTCAATTCTGTAGCATGAATGTGTTCAGTGGCCTATGAAATGTCCAATAAAGGAGGAAAATTAGGTTTTAACAGGTCCACATTGAAAACTGGATGCAACCCATGAAATGGTGGAAAATTAAGCTCAAATGCATTTTCACCAACTTTCTTGATAATGGTATATGGGCCATAGGGAAGAGGATGAAGTTTCCTGTTTGGTCCTTGAAGATGCAACCACACCTTGTCCCCAACATGAAATTGATGAGGAGTTTTGTGTTGATCATGTATGTCCTTATACTTCTTATTGTTCTCCAAGATCTCATGAACCTGTTGCTATAGGTGTCTAATCTGATCAATGAACTTTGCTACTTTGTCTACCTCCTCAACATTTGGTGAAATTTCAGATTGTAGCATAGGTAGTGTTATATCCATAGGTTCCAATGGTTAATACCCAAGACACACCTCAAATGGATTGTGCCCTATAGAACTATGGATTGCACAGTTGTAGCTATGTTGGACATAGGGTAGGCTCTCATCCCATGTGCGAGGATGCTTTGAATGATACATTTGTAAGATTTGAATGATCATTCAATTTACCACCTTTGTCTATCCATTAGTTTGAGGATGGAATGTTGTAGACTTCATCAATTTTGTGTCCATCTTAGCCCATAGTGAAGACCAAAAATTGCTGATGAATCTAATGTCCTTGTTAGAAACAATGCTTTTTGGAAAACCAAAATAAACCCAAACGTGTTCAAAAAGTAGCTTAGCAGTTTCTTCCGTAGAAATCATCTTCTTACATGCCACCATGATAGCCATTTTGGAAAACCTATCTACCACCACATATACACAATCATGGCCCCGTCTAGTAGTTGGAAGCCTGGACATAAAATACATTGAAACCGACTAACATGGTTTATCAGGGATAGGTAGGGGTAAGTACAAGCCTACTTTACGATTTGTAAGCTTTGCAATTGCACAGGTTGCACACTATTGAATATATGAAATGCCATCATGTTTCAGTTTTAGCTAATAGAAGTATTTTTGAAGGACAACAATGGTCTTACCGATGCCAAAATGGCTTGCAACATGACTGTAGTGTGCTTCCCATATCATCTTTTTGCATTCTTTAGTGGGAACACATATGTGACCAACGTGACAAAGCATCCCATCTTGATTGCCTTCTACCAATTTGTTGTAAATGTCAGAAAAGTTAGGGTCATTACCATATAATTGGGGCCAATCCACCATTTGATGACCACATGAATCCAACACCATTGTCAAATCTGCAATTGGAGGCTCGCTCAAACAATCTGCCACTTTGTTATTGCTTCCATTCTTATGAAAAATGTTGAGATGAAATTGTTGTAGATAAGCAGACCACCTTTGATGCCTATCATTTTGCAACTTCCCTTGTGTTTGCAAAAATTGAAGGGGTTTGTGATTTGTATGTATAACAGTCTCCTTTCCCAAAATGTAATGCTTCCACTGTTTACAGGCCTGAATGATGACATATAACTCCTTGTCATATGTGGGGTATCTACGCATAGTATCAAAAAAAGTCTCACTGTGGTAGGCAACCGGATGTCCATGTTGCATGAGTACAACACCAACGACATACTCAGATGTATCTATTTCTATTTCAAAGGATTATTGTAGGTATGGAAGGGCCAACACTGGTGCTGAGCATAGCCTTTGTTTCAATTCCACAAATGCCCATTGCTTTGCATCTATCCAATTAAATTTTTCTTGTGATCCACCCCTTAATGACTGATTTATAGGCCATGCCAAATGGGAGAAACCAAAAAGAAACATGCGATATAAATTTTCCAAACCCAAGAAACTGTGAAGCTCTATGAGATTTTTAGGAGATGGAAAGTCTTTGATAATTTGAATCTTTGTAGGATCAACATGAACACCCTTATTGTCAATAATGCACCCCAAGTATTGGATTCTTTGCATACCAAAGAACACTTTTCTATGTTGGCATAGAGTTTATGTTTTTGCAGAGTTGAAGGCACTTGTTCAACATGGTGCAAATGCTCAATCCAAGTTTTGCTAAAGATGAGTATGTCATCCAAATAAACAACCACAAAAGAATCAATGAATGGCCGAGCACATCATTCATCATCCTCATGAAAGTGGCAGGAGCATTGGTTAGACCAAAAGGCATGACCAACCATTCAAACAAACCTTCCTTAGATTTTAAAGAAGTCTTCTACACATCTGATGGATCAATTAGTACTTGTTGATACCTAGATTTCAAGTCAATTTTGGTGAAGAACTTAACCCCTCTAAGCTGGTCCAAGAGATCATCAATATGAGGAATTGGATATCTATTTTTCATAGTGATTTTATTTAATGTTTGATAATCAATACATAATTGCCACGCCCCATCTTTCTTCTTAGCAAGAACAATCAGTCTGCCACATGGTGAAGCACTTGGACGAATGTGTCCTTTTTGAATTAGCTTTTGAATCTGCCTCTTGGTTTCATCATTTTCCAAGACTAACCTCCTATAGACTAGCTCATTTGGTAATGGTGTCCCTAGCACTAGATCAATATAATGTTTGACTTGACAATTCATTGGAAGCCCTATTGGCGAATTAAACATATTCTGATATTGCTTCAAGATTTGATCCATTTTCTTTTGCTGGTTTTCTGTTGTGGCCACTTTATCATGTGTATTTAGAATGACTGATTTTGTTTCCTTAGAATAAACCATGAGCAATACAACAACTCCAGTTTGAGCAATCAAATGTTTACATTGTTTAGCACTAATCAAAGATGTTGATTATTTTGGACATACCTCTAGTATATGATACTTTTGTTCACCAAGTTTAATTATGATGTTGCATGGTCTTGACTCATAGACACCATGTTGTTGATATATGTATGGTTTCCCTAGCAAGACATCACATATATCCAAAGGTACCACATCGTAGATTATTTCATCCTTGAATGGTTTTATTGTATATAACATACGACATTGTTTATTTACTTGAATGCATCATCCTTGGTTTACCCATCCCATGGAGTATGGTTGCAGATGTTTTGTTGTTTTCAGATTTATTCTCTTGACTGTCTCCATAGAAATTAAATTATTTTGGCTACCACTTCAATAATAAAATGTAGAGCCTTTCCATCAATCCACATTTGTGAATGGAACAATCATTCTTCATCCTTATGAGGCAAGATTTTAGCAATTGCAACCGTCGCATATGGGTATGCCTCTAATCTATTCATTATCATTATGTTCAAAAGGGCCTGTTGGTAATGATTCAGTCTCAACTTCATCTCCACATGTCTCTGTCATCATATTTTAATGGTTCGCCAATCCTTGGTGTTATGAGATGCACTCATGTATTTCACACCAAATGCCTATATCTTGTGTCTTCTTAGTACCCCATGTCTTCTTTGTTGTTGGTGAATTCAAGGGACATTCCTTGGCCACTTGCTTTCCTGCAAATTTATTGCTACATTTTCCCTTTGATTTATTATTTATGAAATAATCTTTATTCCCTTTTTGTTTGAATTTCTCTTTAATTTTTGTGACATATTTGTAAGTAGTCGCTAATGTTTCAATATTCAAATAAATCATCTCAGTCTGAATATATCTATGAATTCCATTGCGATACTTCAACATGTGATGCTTCTCAAAATCCTCGATGCCAAGTTTTTTTGATAGTGCATAGAAGGTATTGGTGTAATCTTGTACAAATTGATATTTCTTTTGTCGAAGCAGCTACCACTACATATACTTTTGTTCATAAGTATCCTGGGGGAAGTATGCTTCTTTGATGTACTCCACAAATTCTCCCCATGTCATTTTTTTTATCAAAGTTTAGCTCCAATTCTGGGCCAATGGGTATTTCTCTATCTATTACCTTGATTTTCCACACTTGTTTCACATGGCTCTCAGCTTTGAGGAGGGAAAAAGTTATTTTCTCTACATTTGAGAAATGATTCAAAGAGAAGTATCGTTCCAATTTTGATAACTAATAATCAACAACGTCAACATCAATTTTTCCTTGAAAATTTGGGATATTGAAATTTACTTGTACCTTGAATGGGGTGTGTCCACGAAATGGTAATTTTGCCCCGTTTTGTTGTTGGTTACCTTGGTTCTGTCAGAATAGACGTGCAAATTGATTCATGATTTCATCTCACTACTTATTCAAAGCTTCTTCCATCATCATCTTGATAGGGTATGATGAGTCACCTCATTCTTCTGCCATCTTTGGTCATATGCATCTTAAAGCAGGATAACCTAACAAATTTGGTAGATGCACATGACAAGTGAGGCGGGGGGTGTGAATCAATTGTACATTAAAACATTCAATCCCTCATTAACTTTCAAACCCTTATCAACATTAAAACCCTCATTAAGCATTAGAAAAATGTAAACTTATGAAACGACAATGCAAACATTGTTGGGAATAGGATGCCGTTTAATTGCAATCCTAAACATTATTTCATGTATCGCCTAAAGTCCATGGAAAGTGTTCCCCAACACTAGGATTAGAAAGAGATTAAATTCAAATAAAATGAACATGTAAATTGACATTTGTAATTAATTCTAGATGATAGGAACATGTGGGGACACCCAAGAAGAGCTCCTACAAAATAGGAGCACAAGGGGCACCTACATGGAAGGTGGAACCCACCTTGAGTTAAGTTAACTATTTGGAGAAAGATAACACTTCAGTAATGCATGTAAAGATCCTAGAAGTTAGGAATTGACGTTTACATGCATGGAGTTCAGTTCAGTTCAGTTTAGTATCAGTTTAGTTTAGTTTAGTTCAATATAATTATCTTTAGTTGCATGTAGTTAGTTTCAGTTGAATGTTATTTGACTTCAATTGACTTGGAATGCATAACTAATGACTTGAGTTGCATGACAGATAATAGGTGATACATTCAGTTAAGTGGGGATGATCAATCATGCATCTTTTTTGCATGAATTGATGGAGAGATATGTTTCAGTTAACAAAGATTGACTTGGACCCGCCTTGGGAACCCAAGTTGGCATCCTGGAGTTAACACTTTTGTGTGATAAGATATTTTATAAGGATGAGTTAAGTGGGCCCATTCTTGGGTGCCAACTTTGAGGAGAAGCTTACATGATATCTTTGTAATCAACGTTGAGTTAGGACTTCAGTTTTGGACACCCAAATTGATGAAGGACTTGGTTTGACATTGTTTTTCATGGGAGAACTCTACTTGCAAAGAATAGGTGCAGGTTTTGTGAGATAAGCTTTGTGATTTGTAATTGTAAACTCTTTGGAGTTTACAAGGATCATTATTGTCTATAAATTGTAGCAAGTTGAAGAGAGTTCTATCAGATTTTATTGTAGGTTGTGAAGAAGAATTGATGAAGGAAAAAGAAGCATCTCAAGCAAGGATTGATAAAGAATTATTGTACTCTTGTTGTAAGGTTAAATAATACAAGCACTATTGATTCTGGTGGTGGAGTTTTTTCCCGAAAGGGTTTCTCCATGGTATATGTTGTGTCACCTCTATCTTCTGGTCTTATTCTTTTACAATCTTCTGTCTACTTCTACAAATGGTAAAATGAATCTAAACATATAATCATCTACAAAGAAATTGTAACAAATAACACTTAATTAGATCTATAGTATAATTGTTTTACAAAGTATTAAGATACATAATTACCTCCATTTTCAACATTTGGTGTCAGAGCTAACGGTTGGGGTAGAGTTTGGGACACCTTTCTCTTAAAAGTTTGAAGGTTTTTTGGCTATAGTGGGAGCTTTTACTATTGTGTTATTGGCGATTTTGGAAAATAAGTTTGTTACAATGAGTTTTAATTCTTGTTTAGATATTGAAAGATTCAATGGATCTAATAATGAGATGTGGAAGCTAAAATGGGAGGATCTCCTTGAAGAGAGAGATCAATGGTTAACTATTGGTAATGAGACAAAGTCACCTACAACAATGTAAGATGAGGATTGGGCTAAGCTTGATAAGAAGGAAAGAGGGACCATAATATTATGTCTTGGTGATGTTGTTCTCTTGAATGTTTCAAAAGAAACTATCACATATAAGTTGTGGAAGAGAATAGGTGATATCTATCAAATCAAAAGTCTTACTAATAAGTTGTATTTGAAAAGATAGTTGTATTCTTTAAAGATGAAAGATGGTGATTCTGTTGCAAATCATTTGAATGCTTTTAATTTGATTCTAAGTCAGTTAGCATATGTTTATGTAAAGATAGAAGATGAAGATACATGTATTTTGTTACTTTGTTCTTTACCAGAATCTTGGGAAAATCTAATTGTTGCTACAACGGTAGTGGTGTAGATTCGAAGATGGACAATATAATTTCTACCCTCCTATCATAGGAGATGAAGAGGAAGTCTAAAACAGAAATCCAAGATTCCTTGTTTGTAAAAGGTAGGCTTGAGAAAAAGGAACCTAAAGGAGACAAGAGAGGGAAGGGTAAGTTAGAAGGACAGAGGAAGGTAAAGTGTTGGAACTATGGGAAAATGAGACATGTGAAGAAGGATTGTAAGAACAAGAAAAAGAGTTCTGATTCTTCTATAGAGGAATCCTCAGATGATGGTAACCATGCATTGGTCATTTCATGTAAAAATTTAAGTGATGACTCTTTTCTTGATGTTAAAGAGTGATCTTCATGAAGAGGATGGTAGTCATGATGCCATGTGTAGCTCGTACCATGGTTAAGTGGGAGTTGTTGGCAGTGACGTTGATGCATCATTGGTAAGGTTATCTTCATGTGATTGGGGATATGCTTTTTCTTGGTTTAGATTGGTTACTATTATGTCATGGTTTACTCTTGATACACGTTTAGAGTTTGGCATGGTACTTGTTCCCCTGAGACTAGGATGTTTATGTATGTTATGATGCATGTGATCTCCTTGGAGTAGATGGTTAAATCACATGTTGTCATGTTTATGTTCCTGATTCATGATTGGAGCTTTGACATTTATCTTGTGTAGTTCTCTTATGTATTGGGTACATTAATCATTTAATTGATTACTTCATGATAGTGCTATGTTGCATTTGGAGTTTGGAATGGATTGGTTGGTTACATGTCCTTATGGATACTTGGAGAAATAGGTGAGGCTTGAGTTCTCTTATGGTGAGAGATATATGTTGGAATGGTTACTTGTAAGAAAATATTTTTCAATAGTAAAGACCAATAAGCCTACACCTTGGTTGGATGTGAGTTCAACACACTCGACGGTTTCACATGCCTCCAAAGAGGCAGTTTGGTTACAGAGACTTGGGAAAGGTATTGGTTTTAGTTGCAAGTAAGTTAAACTTGAATGTGATAGTCTAAGTGCTATTTGTTTAGCCAAAAATCCTATGTATCATGCTCGTACTAAGCATGTTGATGTTCAGTATCACTTTGTGTGAGAAATGGTTGAGAGTGGGAAGGTATTAATTGAGAAAGTTGACACTTTGATTAATGTTGCAGATTATCTTACGAAACTAGTTCCTATAGATAAGTTCTGTTGGTTTTCAATATTAATCATTTGCTTGGAGATTCATGATTATGTAGGTTGCATTTAAAGTTGGCATGGATTGATTAGTTGGTGTAGGAAAGCCATTGGCCTTGAGTCCTGTACTTGATTTATAATAATGATTCCTTGTTTAGAATAATTGTAATGTATAATGTCAAGTGGGAGAATGTTGGAAATAGGATGCCATTTAATTGCAATCCTAAACATTATTTCATGTATCTCATGAAGTCCTTGAAAAGTGTACCCCAACACTAGGATTAGAAAGAGATTAAATTCAAATGAAATGAACATGTAAATTGACATTTGTAATTAATTCTAAATGATAGGAACATGTGGGGATTCCCAAGAAGAGCTCCTACAAAATAGGAGCACATGGGGCACCCACATGGAAGGTGGAACCCACCTTGAGTTAAGTTAACTATTTGGAGAAAGATAAAACTTTAGTAATGCATGTAGAGATCCTAGAAGTTAGGAATTGATGTTTACATGTATGAAGTTCAGTTCAGTTCAGTTCAGTTATCATTCAGCTATCTTTAGTTGCATGTACTTAGTTTTAGTTGAATGTTAGTTAACTTGGAATGCATGACTAATGACTTGAGTTGCATGATAAATAATAGGTGATACATTCAATAAAGTGGGGATGATCAATCATGCATCCTTTTTGCATGAATTGATGGAGAGATATGTTTTAGTTAACATAGATTGACTTGGACCCATATTGGGCACCCAAGTTGGCATCTTGGAGTTAACACTTTTGCATGATAAGATATTTTATAAGGCTAAGTTAAGTGGGCCCATTCTTGGCCGCTAGCTTTGAGGAGAAGCTTACAAGATATCTTTGTAATCAACGTTGAGTTAGGACTTCAGTTTTGGATGCCCAAATTGATGGACTTGGTTTGACATTGTTTTTCATGGGAGAACTCTACTTGCAAAGAATCGGTGTAGGTTTTGTGAGATAAGTTTTGTGCTATGTAATTGTAAACTCTTTGGAGTTTACAAGGCTCATTATTGTCTATAAATTGCAGCAAGTTGAAGAGAGTTCTATTAGATTTTATTGCAGGTTGTGAAGAAGAATTGTTGAAGGAAAAAGAAGCATCTCAAGCAAGGATTGATAAAGAATTATTGTAATCTTGTTCTAAGGTTAAATAATACAAGCACTATTGATTCTGGTGGTGGAGTTTTTTCTCAAAAGGGTTTCTCCACGGTATATGTTGTGTCACTTCTATCTTCTAGTCTTATTCTTCTACAATATTTTGTCTACTTCTACAAATGGTAAAATGAATCTAAACAAATAATCATACACAAAGAAATTGTAACAAAGAAAACTTAATTAGATCTACAGTATAATAGTTTTACAAAGTATTAAGCTACATAATTACTTCCATTTTCAACAAACATAACCAAACACAATAGAACACTAGATTTATATGGAAAAAACTAAGGGAAAAACCATGGTGAGGATTAGTTCACATATATTTGAATAGCAACACTGAATATAATTAGGCTTATTGCCCAAAAAAGAAGAAATGATCACTACCAAGGGCTCATTGTTTGAAATAAAGAAAGAAAGAAGAAACTATTACAAAGAGATTCACTTTCTCAAAGCAACATAAAAAATCCACTATTCCAACTCTGCACCATTAGTAACCTTCGGCTTACTACCTCCAACAACTTTAGGCACCTTGAAAATGTAGACACCTTCTGCTCACTACATCCAAAGTCATAGGCATTAAGCTCACACGCAAATTCACCATACTTGATCAAATTTGTATCTTTCACACACAACACAGATCCACACACATCTCCAACAATTGACCTTGCTTATATATCCTCCACAACCTCAAAAACCTTCTCCATGTTGGCCACAATGAAACGTATTCACCTCAAACATGCAACCACTAAATAGGTCGGCACCAAACAATTCCACGATGGAAAGAAGTGAAGGTAGACCATGCCAAGGGTTAACTAGGATCCAAATCTACATTGACAGGCTTCACCACACTTTCAAAATCAACAAACAATCTGCATAATTAGCACTAGCACCTAGGTCGCCAAACCTGCACTAACACTAACAAGCAACCACATACACACATCTCAAGATCCGAAAACATGTAGACCACAAGCAACACTTCACAACATCCACACAACATCCCACAATATTTTGGCATCATCAAAATATTTTGCAATACTACCAAAACCACCTAAAACTAAGAAAACCATCATTTTTTGCAACTAACAACACTTCCACAGACATGCAACACACTATCCAACCTTGTGAAACACTTGAACACACAAAAATACAAGGGAAGGTAGATAGAGGAAATATTAGCACATTCCCAAATCCACAAGACATGAAACCTTATTACAAAGGAATGTAGAGCAATCTCATTTATCCTAGACAACCTTTTACATAGGTAGACACACTGTCAAACACATCTTCCATTGCCACATGATCTAGAACTTGAAACTCTAGATATAGAATCTTTGAACAACTTTGATCATCATATCTTAACCACAAAAGCATATCTTCAACCATTAAGAAATGTGGAGAACAACACTGAAGACACCTCTGTCACACTACAATCTTATTTAGATTTTCTCAAAAGCACTTGGAAGCCACATGAACCAACTACACTAGCAACACCAAAAAAACCTACTCAATATATCTATAACATCTGCAACACCAAAAAACTTCCCATCTACAATACTTGCTCAATACTGCACGAGAGGTTGACATCAGTGACAACACTAAAGACAAAATAGTGCAACACTTTCATTGTTGACATCAATGACAACATTGCAACAATATTCTTGACCATACTGGAGGTTGACATCAATGTGACATCAAACCACAAGACATCCATACTAGGGGTTGAATCATAATTCTTTCTTATGCACCACTCTTCAACAACTCCAACAATCTCCACATACTAGGGGTTGACATCAATGCCAACACTAATGAAAACACCATCAATCTCCAACAATCTAGCAAATATCTAACAATATCCCCCTTTTTTCATTGATGGAAACACCAACTCTGAAAAACCATCAGTTAATAGAAGCAACTCTGCAACTCCAACAATCAGACAACTCTCCCCCTTACTTCAGTCTCTCCCCCTAACTGGTGCATTACTTACACTTCTACCACTATCTTAGACTTCAATCTCTCTCCATGTTTTCCAGACTTTATCTCTCCCCCTTTGACATCAATGGCAAAGGGAAACAATCTCTCCCTTTGTCATCACTTGAAAGATTCACTTTAGGCAACACCAACACACTACTTTCTCTCACACTTACTTTTGCACTCTTTCCAAAAATTTCTCTCTACTGTTCTCTCCCCCTTAGGGGAGTAAGATATGCTCCACTTGACTACACCACTACCTACTCCCTCTGAGAGGTAGCCTTCATCAGTCCAAGACCAGAAATGTATCTTGAAATGCTCTCCTAGATAGATGCACACTTTATGCATCTAGTTGAAAGGAGGGGAAATCACCCGTAACTTCTTCCGAAGATACTCAAATGTATCTTTTGGAAAAGCCTTTGTGAAAATATCTACAACTTGATCCTTTCTAGGAACATACTCCAACTTCACCTCATTCTCTGAAACTTTCTCTCTTAGAAATTGAAATCAAATAGAGATATGGTTTGTTCTCGAATGCATTACCAAGTTCTTTGAAATATTGATAGCACTTGTATTATCACACAAGATAGAAATAGGTTCATCATATGACACTCTAATATCCTTTAATGCCTGCTTCATCCACAATACCTGTGTACTACATGATCTTGTTGCAATATATTCTACCTCTGCAGTAGATAATGACACTGAATCTTACTTCTTACTCAATAAGGACACCAATCTACTTCCAAGAAAGAAAGCACCTCCACTTGTGCTTCTTATGCCATTTGCACAACCTTCCCAAAATGCATCTGTATATGCACTCAAAGAGAAATTAGTATCCCTATGATACCATAGACCAAAATTTGGAGTGCCCTTCAAGTATCTAAATATCCTTTTAATAGCTGCAACATGTGATTCTTTGGGATCTTCTTGAAATCTTTCCACAAGACAAATTGCATGCATGATATCCGGTCTAGTAGTAGTAAGATATAATAGTCCACCAATCATTGATCTATACTTGCTCTGATCTGTCTTAGGATCTACTCATCATTTTTTCTTAACTTACAAATAGTAACCATGGGAGTACACACTGGTTTAGAATCCCCCATCCCAAAATTATTCAACATTTCCTTAACATACTTTGACTGTGAAATGAGAATAACTTTTTTTGATTGATTGATTTGTAACCCAAGGTAGAAATTTTTTTCTCCACACATTTACATCTCAAACTCTTTTTGCATCTCTTCTACAAACTTCTTACACATACCTTTATTTCCTCCAAAGATTATGTCATCAACATACACTACCACAATCACAATTTGTTCTCCCTCAACCTTAAAGTAAAGGTTGCTATCTGTAGTACCTTTTTTGAATCCTTGCTACAACAAGTACTTATCCAACCTTGCATACTAATCTATAGGAGTCTTTTTGAGTCCATATAATGCTTTCTTCAATCTACAGACCATATCAACATCATTAGATAATTGAAAAACCTTCCATTTATTCAATTTACACTTCTTCTAACTCACCATTCAAGAATGCAGACTTGACATCCATATGATATACCTTGAAGCTTTTATATGCTGAAAACACCAAAAACATCCTAATAGCTTCCATCCTTGCCACCAAAGAAAAAGTCTCTTCAGAATCTATTCCTTCCACTTGTGAGTAGCACTTACATGCAAGTCTAGCCTTATTTCTGACAACTTTTCCATCCCCATTCAACTTGTTCTTGAAAAATCCACTTAGTTTCTTTCATATTCTTATTTGTTGCTCTTGGGACTAATTCCCAAGTCCGATTCTTCTCAATATGTTCCAACTCTTCTTTTATAGCTTTGATCCAATTCTCATCTTTGCATGCCTTAGTTACTATTTTAGGTTCTACTTCAGAAAGTAAACAAAAGTTTACCTGTTCCTCTATCATAGCGGCTTTTCTCCTTGTCAACACACTTTTTCTCTTATCTCCAATGATTTTATCTTCAAAATGTTTCTTCTGCACATACTTAAGAGTCTTACAGATATTTTCCAGAGCTTCTTCCTCTTCAACTATCATCTCTTTTTCCTTCTCTTCATCCTTTTCTTCTTCATTGCAAAGGTGTTCATTAGATTCATATCCTTCTATCAACACAAAACTTTGACATGGTTCTTCATCCACTTTAACACTTGAAATTTCAAAAATATTCTTCAACCTTTTGTTATAACATTTGTATGCCTTGCTCTTTGTAGAGTATCCAAGGAAAAATCCTTCAACAGATCTTGCATCAAACTTTCCTAAGTTTTCTTCATCTCTTCTGATATAGCATTTACTTCCAAACACTCTGAAATATTTCATAGTAGGAGGTTTTCCATACCATAACTTATAAGGATTCTTTGATTTGTTCACTCTTGCTTGACCTCTGTTAAGTATGTACACTGCAATATGAATTACATCTTCCCAATAGACTTCTAGTATATTTGATTCCTTCATCACAGTCCTTGTTGCTTCTTGAACTATCCTGTTCTTCCTCTCTACAACTCCATTTTGTTGAGGAGTCCTAGGAGTTGACAAATATATCTTTATTCCATGATCTTCACAAAAACTGTTAAAATCATTGAAGGTGAACTCACTGCCTCTATTAGACCTCAAGCACTTGATTTTCAAATTCATTTCATTCTCAACCATAGATTTAAAATCTTTAAAATTATCTAGAGCTTCTAATTTTTCTTTGAGAAATGTCACCCAAGTCATTCTAGAATAATCATTATTCAACAACGTAAAATACTTGCCACCTTGAGAGCTTCTTATTCTGTTAGGTCTACATAGGTCTTTATGCACCAACTCCAAAGGGCCTGTGGTAGAATATTCTTTAGTCTTGAACCTCTTCTTTGTCTGCTTTCCAAACTGACATTCCTTGTAGATTGCATTAATAGGCTTTGTTATTCTTGATAGATCTCTCACAACATCAGTAGAACTGATCTTCACTAGGTTATCAAAATTGATGTGACCCATTCTTCTATTCCATAGCCGCATTTCATTGATTTGAGACATAAAGCACCTAACACCACCACCTTTGAGTTGATAAACATTACCTTTTGTCCTTGTTCTTGCAACAACCAAAGTACCATAGCTTATTTTTCTAATTTCACAACCATCATCCTGAAACACCAAATTATATCCTTTGCTACACATTTGTCCCACACTAATAAGATTATGTTGGAGACCCTTGACATAAAGAACATCATCTATTTTATGCTTTCCATATAAGCTAATCAAACCTTTTCCATAGATCTTAGTAGATGTATCATCTCCAAACTTAACAAGACGACCATCATACTTTTGAAGTTTAATAAACTTACTCTTATCACCTTTCATATGATTCAAACATCCACTATCAATTATCCAATAGTTCCTCTCTTTGCTTGAATGAAAAGTGGTCACCATAGTTCCTTCAATAGTATGATATGTTTCTAGAGCACTTTCCTTTACACATCTTTCAGGATTAGTAGAATTAGTTACAAAATTTAGAGCCATAAACAAGCATTCACCACTATCATCATTAGGATAGTCTGATTCCTCATCATTAGATACACCATTGTTCTTTTCAATTTAATAACTCTTCTTGATAGATTTACCTTAATGATCCTTATGTTTGTCATTTGCAACTTTGATTGGATATTTAGAAGCATAATGACCTATCTTTCCACAATTGAAACACTTAAAGGGTAATTTATCTCTATGTTTTCCAGTTCCCTTTTTCAATCTTCTTATAAAATTTTCTTCCACCTCATCAAGATCATCCAAATCTGATTCATCATCCTTCTCTTCCTTTCTGACTTTAAAAGTAGTTTCTTTTTTTGTAGCATCTTGACCAAACTCTCTCAATTCATGAGAAATTAAAGCACCAAACATTTGATCTCTAGAATATTGATATGAATTTTGAGCTTACTCAATAGAAAAAACTTTAGAACTATAAGATTTAGGAAGAGTTTGAATAACAATAACCTTTTAAAATTTGAGTGAACCTAGTAGGGGCATGCTATCTAGCAGGTGGAGGAACTTTAAATCTCCTTTGTCTATGGTTTGGAACAAATCCACCTTTCTTCTTGATATCTTGACTTGATTTTGCATTTTAGAAGTGTGTCTTCTTAGGTTCTTAAGTGCAGGATTTTTCCTCCTCTATTTTAGACTTTCCTTTTGTCTTCAAATTCTCATATAGGTCTGCAGATGGATTATTTATTGGAATTTTACCTTTTTCAAAACCAAAGCCAAATTTTTCTTTTGATGGCTTTTGAGAGCTAATTATCACATCGAGAATGTCAGAACCTCCTTTTAGCTTTAGACCTTTGTCAATTTGTTCTTTTTCTTTATCTAGTTCTTTCCTCAAGGAAACAATCTCTTCTTCAAGCTTGGAACATTCAACAAATTTATCAATGAGCTTGATATTCAAGGAATCTACAATTGTTTTACCTTCTTCAACTTGAACTTTCAACTTTCCAATTACTTTTTTTTGTTTTTTCAAGTCTATACTAGATTTCTTCATTCTTTTCTCTTTCTTCATCCAAATCATTTAGAAAGAAATGAGTTATCCTTCATAATCCATTAGAAAATATTCTTTATTGAATTCAAATTCAAATTCATCCTCCTCCTCATGGAGTATGTCCTCTTCTTTCAAAGAGCTCTTCTTCTTGGGAACTGCATCATTCCCCATGTGTCCAAATGCAGATCTACCTCAACTATTAGGCTATATCAAGGAACCTTTGTTTTGATACCAATTGTTGAACACACCAGAATACTAAGAGGGGGCGAGGTGAATCAATATACTTCAAAATTCAATCCCAATTAGTAACCGTTGAAGCTAAGTTATGCCATTTAAGCATACACCTACTTAATCAAAATTGGAAAGAAGATAAGCATCCACACAAGAACAAAAATGACACCAAATTTATGTGGAAAACCCCACATGAGAAAAACCATGGTGAGAAATGCTGCTAGGAGCTACTATCCTAATCTATCCTCACAAGTAAATAATAGTTACAACTTTGTTTTAGGGCTACAACCGAAGGGAGCTACTACTCATTGTTTATATAACTTTGTTTTAGGGGCTAAAACCCAAGGAAGCTACTACTCTCTAATTGAAAGAAAGAACAACTGAAATATGCCTCAATTTATGGATTCAACCACTAATAGTTATCAATTCTACACATTAGGTTTGTAGTGGATCTTCTCACACTCTACTCATGTATTCATACATCTTTTTACACTTCCATACCTCTCTTCTCATCTTTGATCTTCTATATATATCATCCACACACTTACAAAATACAAATTTAGTCGGTCATAAACAATAAATTATGAGACTTGTAGCATGTCAACCTACATATCCATTGATAGTATACAAAAATGATAAAAAAATTATTTAAATTTCTCTCAGATGAGTTGGCATGACCCATACAACAGCTACAACAACTTCTTAGACTTGGCTCAAACTTGAATCAGTGGCACACACCACCAACATACCTTAGTCGGCCTCAACAAAAACACATCTTCACAAACTAACTTGAAACAATTGTGCGGTACTAGAAAAAAGAAAGATATGCATGTGCTTCATTCCTTAGACACTATGAGACATTTGGAGTGTCCACACAAACTCATACAACTAAACTTTACAATCTTCTGCTAGCACAAACATACAAACATATGTCGTGTTTATGATTAGGCATCCAAAACCAACTGTAACACTCTGTCACTTGAAAATTGAACTTGTAGAGCACCAGACCACTTGAAACTTTAATACAACACTCTTTAGACATCACTGAGTATTTCCACAAGTCCTCTTGGCCAAAATTTCTCATCTAGAGGTATGTGGAGCATTCCAACAAGCCTTCATAACCACTTTGCTTTGTCATAGCATACACCGAAACTTTGTCACTTGTAACTTTTACTACAAAAGGTATACTGACATAAAAACTTGTATATAATACCTTCATATCCCCATGAGATTAACTTCAAAACCACAAGACTAAATATTTATCCGCGGAAGGATGTAGGCCAAAACATTGTGTCTTTGCCTTAGGGTATATACTGAGAAAGCCTCGGACACAACTTCTACAACTTGTCATTGAGTGCAGTACACCAAACTAGAAAAATATCATTGTAGCCAACATGAAGACACATCAAGACATGTGTACCCACATTTGCATCATACATACACAACCACAAACTACAAACCTTCCACAATATTGAAATACTGGCTTGCACCATTATGTATCTTTGCACACTGGCAATCTCCAGAGCATATACAAACTTAAGCACACTTTTGACATCAATGAAAACCAAGATTATCAAGCTGCAAAAGTAGGGTTCCTTTGATCTCCCTTTCTAGGAAATTCCTCTTTTTTGTTAGCCAAATATTTTTTCTCTACCTACCTTTCCATAACTATTGCTTGGGGCATAGAATTTGGGTGAAACATGTGTAACTCATATTTTTGTGGCATTTTAAACCTCCTATAAGTAATTCCTTCAAAATTTTATCTATAACATGATCCACTCTTAAATATTAAGTTTATAATTGTTGAGTGTATTCCTTGAACATGCCGATTTACTTTAATTTGGAATACGGTTGAAGTAGCTCTATATAAGATTGTCACCATAATGTGTAGTGATATCCCTTTAGAAAATAGATCATTTGACAACACATCTCTTCATTTTCTTCTCTTCACATAGCCAATGATACTAAATGAATTTGTTTGTTTCTAGGTATAAGGTTGTTTTTACAACATTTTATTAACATGGAACCTGATAAAGATAAAAAAACCATTCCATTTGGCAAGGCCAATTGGTTGGATCCTTTCAATTAAAATTTAACTTATCCATATTTGGTGTGAACTTCTTAACCATAAAATTAATTTGGTGATGATCCATCTTTAGATTTGAATCAAACCTAAAAGCATCATGTCCCTTAGAAGATGCATTCTCTTCCTAAGTCTTGTGGCGTGAATGCATCCATCAAGCATCCATACACTAGCTTTCTACTTATTGGTCATGTGATGGAGGTATGGTTTACATAAAACACCATTGGAAGACATAGAGGTATTAACTGCTAATTTGAGAAGTTCTTTACTTCATGTTTATATATTTCTTGATTTTGATGTCTCCTTTCACATGAATCCACACAAAGATTGGTTTTCTACTTATCGGTCATATGATGGAGGTATAGTTTAAATGGGAAATGACAACCCCTATGAAGCTATTAGTAAAGGTGACATAAGAATCAATATGTTTGATTAAATGGTAAGGACTATTTAGCATGTCAAAGATGGTACTAGGATTAAATACAAAATTGTTCACTTGGAGTTTTTCCTAGTATATTTTTACCAGGTTTTCCACGCAAATACTACATTAAATTTGTGCTTTTTTTTGTTTATTATGAAGTGTAAATTTTATTACAATCTTGTGGTGTGAATGCACACATCAAGCATCCATAGATATTAAAGTTGATGCAAGAAGTTGGGTCCACAAAAAGCTCAAAATGTGGAAGTGTTTTTGCTGTTTTTTAGAATTGTCACACTTGGACTAAAAAATTGAAGCACTTACACATTGAATCTTAAAAAAATTCAGTAATATAAAATTTAGTATGTTGAATCTAGTTTCTGAATATGTAATTTATTCTAATACCTAGATGATACAAATTAAATTTTAATAGGCATGTATAAAAACCACTTTTTAAAAGTCACTTTTTTTTTTACCATACCATGCATGTATACAAACACCACTTTTTGACCTAAATAAAATTATTTTTCTAATTCCTTTTGGGGAAAGATATGTAACAACCTGAAGATTGATGAGGATATTTTTTGTAGTTTTTTTCTAAATATTTTTTTATTGAATTTTATTGGCCCTAATTGTTGTTTTTAAAACCAATGTGTACGAACAACATAATTGGACCTAAACTATACATTTTTTTATTTTTTTCATTGTGTAGAGAATTTTCTGAAGATTGATGTCATATAATTTTTTTTGCAAAAAAATAACAGATGAAAAGTTATTAAAAAATAAAAAAATATTGATATTTCAAGTTTATGGACTAGTTTGCTTGGAATTAATTAAAAAATAGAAAAAATAAACAAATATTAAAAAAAAAAATTATTTGAAAACTAGACATCGTGATCTATAATGAGTTTTAATTTCATATATTAATTCTGAAAAAAGTCCATCAGCTATATTGCCCAAGTTGGACATTTTTCTTAAATTTGCCTTAGTTTTTTTAGTTGTAGGTCAAATGTTAAGGGTCAAGTTGCCAAACTGAGTCTAAAACTCAAGAAAAAAGTGGCTTAGGGATTTTAGCTTTAAGGAACAGGTACCCATTTCAAAATGGGTACTTGTTTCTAATTTGAAACATTGAAATTAGGAACAGGTACCTGTTTCTAATCGGGTACCCATTTTCGATAATCCATTTTCCCAATTTAGAAAAAAATTGACTCACCACCTTTTTTCTGCAACATTCCTTTTTTGCAGTACAAACCAATAATGCCATTTTTGCAAGTTTTAATTCAAAATTTTCAAGGAGACAATCATAATTTGAATTTTTTGAAGTGAAATCAAGTTCAAAGACTTTTCTCAAGAAGAATTGAAAAAAGAGGGATTTTGGATGTATTCATATATTTTTGTACTTCAAAGTTTATAGAACAAAGGATCTCCATATATAGTTTTATTTCAAAATTTGAACGAGGTTGAAATTGGAAAATAGGTTAAAAATCATTTGTTTTTTAATCAAGAGGGTTTGGTAATCATGGGATCAAAGCAAAGGCAAAGAAAAAAATATAGAAAGTTAATGAATCTTGAAGAAATTGAAGCAAAAAGAGAGATGGAGGCTAAAATACAAAGAGATAGAAGAACAAGGATTCATCAAATGAAAAATTTGGAAGCATCTAGTTCCATGAATCTTGAAGAGGAGACCATGAAGGATGAGATGAATGTAGATGATGCAAATGTGGAAATGGTGAATATGGAAGAAAATGCAATTATGGAGACAAACCCAACTATGCCTTCAACTTCAAATTTGAATGGTATGGAAATAGTAACTATGCAAACAACTTTGGGCATGTATTCAAATCCACCTCTCAATGATATGAAAAATGTACCTATTCAAACAATTTATCTAGGTATGTCTTAAAACCCTTATTTTAATGATAATGATCTTAGTTGTTTAGATGAAACTGGATACACTAATAATGGAATCAATTATGTTATTGTAACAATGGAAAAATAAAATAATAATGAAATATATTGTATGAATTCAAATGAGAATGAAATCCCTTTTATGGTTGAAAACAAAAATGAAACCCCTTGTATGAATTTTTTTTTTTTTTTTTTTTTAACAATTGAAAAAGATGTCTTAGATAACCTTCTTGGTAAAATTTCTTGGAGACAAATGAGAACTCATGGAAGTAGATTATATAGAATATTTTTTTATAAAAAGGAATTATGATTTCAATGTCAACTCATGATGCAATTGATGAAAAAATGGAAAATGCGAACAATGATGAAAAATTAGGCACTTTTTTAAAACCAAGAAATAAAGATGATTTTGTAGAACAAGTCATGTCTAGTGTTGCCAATTCTATTGATTCTATAGGAAAGAAAAAATGATCTAAAGATAAGAATGCAACACGTCATGCAATAACAACTGCTTTAGTTAATAAATCAACTTCAAATAAAAGAATGTTAAGTAAGATTAGTAAATATATAAAAGTAAATACTAAAAATTTGATAAGAGCAGCTAAGAGGAGAAAGTATTGAAAATGATCCAATTAATCAATGTTGGAGTTTTAGTGGTAGACTCCCAAGGTCGGACATGAAATTAACTAATAAAATCAAATCTTTAATTGAAAAATATTGATAATACAAGAGTATCACCTAATATTAGAGATGTTTTAAACTTAAGGGTGGGATCAAAAATTTGTGATCCTCATCTAAAAAATCTATTAGATATGACTCAAACTAAATTTTATAAAAAAAATAGATGATTCAATCTTACCAAATATTAGCATAAGTCAAAGACCATTTGAAAAATGTAATATACCAGAATTAATAAACAACAAATATCTTGTTGTTCCAAAACTCATGTACAATTTCATTATTATTATGATATTTAAATTCGATATATACGTTGTACTTGGATACTAACAAAATTATGTAGGACATTTGTGGTATTAATATGCTACCTTAGACAATCAAGGATTTTATAGCAGGTTTGTTTTGTAAACCATCTAATGGACATTTATTTTATTTAAATGCATGCATTTATAGACAATGCAATAGTTGTGGCAACTTTTCATTGTTAGGAGAATGCATGCATGAAAGTAGTTTACATGAGTTTGGACAACAATTAGTGGATGCTAATTTTTTTTTTTTTTGAATATTCTTTAAAGGATGAAAAAATTGGAAAATGTTGTGAGCTAATCATAGAAAAATTAGTGTGCATGCATTCATTAGAGAATTTAAAGATAATATTGTACCCAAATATGTCAAACACTCTTAATATGCTTGATGGCTCAATGTCCAATTTCGTACATGTAAAAACATATTTCCAATTGGAACTATATTGTCAGTTGTTGATTTTGTAGGAAACTATACTCTTGCTCAACAAGAGGAAATCCAATCCCAATATTATAATTCAGTGTAGGTAGCCATATTTGTTCATATTGTATATAGACATGCAGATGATAGTACAAAAGATAAAATATTTTTGTTGAGAGAGTATCATTTTTATGTGAGTGATAATCGATTACACTCATTAGAGTTTGTTCAATATTGTTTTAATATATTTTATAAAAATTTAAAAGAAAGAGAAATACAAATGAGAGAACATATCATATGGTCGGATAATTGTACGATACAATTCAAGAATGCTAGAATGTTTTATTGGTTATGCAAATATTATAAGGAAAATAATATCCAACACGTGGAGTTTTTTTGAAGCTGGATATGGTAAAGGAGAACATGATGGAGTAGGTGCATGTGTGAAAATAGCTCTTGCTAGAGAGAAACTAAAATTTGAGGATGCAACGAAATTCAAAGATGCACGTGAAATTGTAGATTGATGTAATACAAAATTATTTATAGGAACAAGTGAGAACTCAATAATTCGGTGCTTCTTTTGGTTAGTTGAAGAAGAGAATATTCTTACTCAACAAGACTATGAAACAATTAATGGATCCAAAAAATGGCATTTGTTTAAGAGTTCAAATGCAAACATGTGGAAAATATGGACAAGGGAGCTCACATGATTTTGTCAATTTATTACTTTCTGGATGCAATAAATTTTTACCCTCTTTAAAAAAAAGTTGGCCAAGAGACAATTTCCCTAAACAAAGTAGTTATATATGAAAATAATATTGGAAAAAAATGGTTAAAATGTGTTATATATCCATTTAAAATCATCTTAGACTTGAGGGAAATTCTATATTAAATTCTTGAATGTTTACATTCTATTATAGGCACGACATATTATATGAGAAAGTGCAATATGCAAAAGCATTTTCCAAGAGTAATCCCTTATTATACTAGATACAATAAAATGAGTAACTTGGGCTCTAATATGGAAGGATGAACATGTTTAATCCTATAGATCCATACCTAAAGGGAGGAATTCAATCCTTAATACCTATTTATATTTTAAAGTATAGGATAAAAGTAGAATATAATCTTGTTAAAAAATCTAGGAGTATAATTCCTAAATGTGGTGTCAAAATTCCACCAAGTCCTTTAACCAAGCTGGAGGGGGATGAAGCCCCAAATTATAAACTACATCAAGAATAAGTTATTGAATGTGAATTATGGATTCCATCAAATCAATATTAAAAATATGGAATTTCTATTGAAAAAATGGGGCCATAGGCTCCAACCTTAAAAAAAGGCTAAATATTTGAGAAAAGCATTAACCAAATTGAAGATTTTTCATATATTATAAACCATAAAATAACCTTTAATCATGCTAGGGGAATTAATAATAAGAAGAGTGTGGAGGCCAATTGACTATAAATAATTATTTTTGCAATACAATACTATGCATAAGAAGAATCCTCCAAGCATCGAGGCATTGTTACTCAATTTACACACTTAGCACAATAAATAATGATTTTCTTGTAAGCATCAATAATACACATGTTGCCTTTATCTTGGGGTACATAAAAAATATCCCACACCACTCAAGGTAATCATATAGTAGGCTTGTCATTGGCACAAATGAAGTCATGTAGTTGGTTGGAAAGCCTATGATAAATGAGATTCAAATGGGTTTGAGTAAGAAATATAGTAAAAATCTATTTCTTCTAACACCTCTATGTAAATATCTTATTTTCAACTATTAGCATGCCTTGTTGCCACAAAGTAGAATGTGATAAATTGAAAGAAAAGGGAATGGCAATAATTTTGAACATCTCCCCTTTGAAATCTATTTGGAAAAATAAATTCATGTAGCTAATTAATTTGTGGGAAAGGGATTTATTTGTAGCATTAAGGTCTATTGTACATTACAAGATTGACCTAGAAATCTTACGAAAGGTATCAAGGCAAGTGATGAATTTTTGAAAAGAAGTCTATGGATTGAGATCAAGTGGTTAAAGAGTTAGGGTCTCATTGTAGAGATCTAATTTTAAATCCTCTTGAAGTGACATCTATGGTGAAATTCTAAATGGAAACTCTTGAGTTTCCATTTTTTTCTTCTAGTAGTAGTTTCTAAGTTCTTTTATAATTGTTAATTATACTAAGGATTTAAGTACTGTATTTATCATAAGGAGATAAAAATTAATATTGAAGTTGGCTCAAGTTATCATTTGGGATATATTTGTATACTAATAGAAAATATTTAATAAAGTGTAAGGAAAGAATCATTGATAAAAGTGACCGTTGAATGTTGAGATGGGTAAGGGAGAGAAATATATTTCAGCATCTTGGTGTGAAGCCTTATTGGAAAGAAGGTACTCACTAATCGTCTAAGAATAATAAATAAAATGAAGAGAAAATGGACAAGCTTATCATATGGATCTAAAGAACCCAAAGTTTTATGAAATTTTTACTATTAGGATTAAGTGTGTTATTTGCCTTGCATATCCTAAGTTCTATTATAACTTAATTACTTTATATGGTTAAATAATTTATGTATCTCCAATAATTACAAAGTGGATAAAATGGAATGCCATGTTAGGGTGAAGACATGTGTAATTATTTAATTAAAAGGATTTGAAAATATTTTTGTAATGAAGCATTGAGGAGGGGTTTACATTGTGTACTTGGAGTATCTTCCATTTTTAGTGAGTGTAAGATGTAATTAGTGCTTCATGGAGGATTCCTCAAGAGTCATATTCCAAATTGATTTGGGGAAGTCAACAATGATTGTAGAAGATTTAAATTCTAATTTTTTAGGCTACTCTCTTGGAGTGGGCCATGGTAATTCTTATAATGGTATTTTCAAACCTTTTTTGGGCCCATGGTATTTATTTTTGGTGGTTTCCTAGGCCTCCTTAAGTATATATATTGAGGGCTTGAGATGGAGGCATCATGGATTGTTTCTTGTAGGGTTATGCTATGAGTTTTCCTTTAGAATTGAAGAGTGTCCATCTCATTGAGTTGTATGAATGTATTGTAACTTTGTTGTCAAATAATAAATTACATGTGTGTACTTTTGAAGCTATATTTTTCTTGAAAGGGTTTTCCTGGGGTATGTTTGTGTCACTCTTGTTCTTATGGTTGCTTCTATTCTCCCTCTCTCATTTTTTTTCCTTTTGTAAGTATTTTTTATATACTATAATGCAATTAATTTTTTTTAATATTGATTATTATAAATTTATACTTATAGGGTCAACTTGGAAATATAAGTGTATGTTTAGAAGTTGATATTTTTTTATTTTAATTGTTGAGTAGTTTTTAGGCATATTTCCTTACATTGCCATTGATGGAGAGTAATGATGAAGCATTAGAAAAAGGATTTGAACAAAAAAAAAAACCAAACCTAAGAACTTTAAGGATTGATATCATAAAAGAAACTCAATTTGGTTGTATACTTTCTCAAAATCAAGCTCAAGTAAAATAATATATTATTGAAAATATTTGGCCCAGTTCATTCCTTCTCAAACCACAATGTAATGTTATCTAGTATAAGGTGTCTTTTAATGAACCATTTTTACTTTGGCTACATAATGGAGGAAATCTAGTGGTGGATACACAAGGCTAAGAATTTTTCCAATATATTGTAAGAAACATTGAGTGAGATGACAAGCCACCAAAAGTGATAATATTTGGGTCTCCAAACTTAGGAATAAATTTTATGTTTCCTTGGTTGATAGTAATTCCTAAGGGTTCAAGAAGAGATTCATGTTAGATATGAAGTGGATCTTGACTAATGAAGTGTAATATAGCCTTTAGAAAATTAAAAGGAAAACTATCCTATCTAGGGGCTTTCTCATTACCCATCTACATACTTTCATAGCATAAAAATTATTAAGATTAAGTAGTCCATTAAAAGAAACACGAGTAGAAAAAATCAATGAGATAACGCCTAGGCATTATATTAGATCTTGAACACATTTCCAGGTATCCTTATGGGATTGTAAAATAAACATATAATAGTCCAAGAAAGTCTTGAATATCTACACAAATGAAATGAGTCATCCTTAAGAGGAATTAGAAGCCTTATTTTTTTGGATTTCATGAGGAAAATAGATTTAAAAAAATGCTTGGGAGACTTTTCCTTAAATTTGAGCCAATGAAGAATTTTTTTGATGTGTTTTCCTTTGGATTAACATGTATTTGATGATCTTCAACTTATGCTATAGTTGTAGCACCAAGCTCTAACTTGTTGGAGATCAAAGGGATTGCTTTCTAATTGAGAGAAAACAATTACGATTACTTTAGCAATGATGATATTAACCTTTTAATACATTTTTTCCATCAACTTAATAAACCATGCAATAAAAAGATGTAATGTAGGAAATTATGATGTTTCAAAACTTTATTAGATAAAAAAAAAATGATAGGTATGGATCAAGTTTTAACACCATGTGATGAACTAGATGGATCATTTATGAGAAAGTAGTGACATGTTCCAAAAGAGTTGATTGCTAATTTTTTTTAAGGGTCCGTCCTCCCACACAAGCTGAAAATTGATGTTATGCTAATTAAACATGATTATCCCTATATGCACTTTTATTGATCACCTACTATTGGAAAGAAGGTGGAGCATGTGTTGCTTATAAATCATTATTTGATCTAGCCACAAACAAGATCTTATCTAAACCTGCTCAAAGATTATACCACATAAATTAAGGGTCTAACATGGTATACTATCATTGAAACTATTATTTTGATAATTTTGAATGATTTTTAAAATAATATGAAGCTTCATATACCAAAGAGATATCTCATTTTTAACTCTTTACATGATGTGTTTTTGTAGGAGCTGAAAATTGTCTCTATCTCAGGACCACCTGCAAAAACCAATTAAAATCTTCCACATGAGAGTATGCAAGAAATGAGCTTGCTTGATATTAAGATCTATCAAATATGATGATGAGGTATGTTACAAGAGTGTACAATAACCTTGCTTATATAGACAAGGTGTGATGAAGTACCAACATTAAATGATTGTGTCATTATTAAATGACATGAGTCAACATTAAATGACCTAGGACTAATATTTAATAAAAACAAAAAACAAAAAATCTTATTAGAAAACTTAAATATGCCTAGGACCTAAGTGGATTTAATATGTAAATAGGAACCCATAAAGTAACTCGATAGAAAAAGTACCTATTTACGCCAACACGCCCCTTTAAGTACAACTTATGGAGAAGCAATTATTATGAAAATGGTGCAAGGATGTAATGATGGGTCTTGAATATGAGGCCATTTTAAGTACCCATGTAAAAATGCAAATATAATTTCTCATAAACAAAGAAAAGGAGAAAAACCACATGGGAAAAAAACCCTCTCCAAAAGAGAGAAAAGATACAATCAAGTGATGAAAGATGGAGGACTACATGATACCCCCACATACAACATCCATCACATATATACATTACAAATTCCCCCCATAAGAGGGAAAGAAAGAGACCACATATCCCCCCATAATGAAGTAGCTCTACAGCCGCCGAAGAAAGTTTGAAGATAAAAGATAATCCAACACTGAAAATAACATGTATCCCCTTAAGAAGAAAGAAATCCAATGACCGATGCTGAATAAACCTCATCTCCATAACGAATCAAGAGGGAAGAAGCATCATGAATGATATCTCTGAAGATGCATCAAGTGTCTCTAAAGATGTCCCAAAAAAATAGGTGTGACCCCAATCAAGGAAGAAGATAAAGGATGTGGAAACTCAAGAGAACCTCCAAAGAAGATGTGTGATCAAAGAGGAGAGTGACCCCCTCAAACATGTCCTCCAATTCTACAGAAGAGGAAGGATAAACCAAATCTGATATAACTATCATGAAACCATCTTGTAAAGAAAAATCTAGAAAATAAAAGATATCCTACTGTCTGAAGTCCTGGAAACCAAGTCAACACTCAAATCTAAAGAAGCAAGAGATGATAAAACCTCATCGAAGGGCTGATGAATAGTGAGGTTTAGAAAACCACCAAAATCACCATATGAACTACTACCCACACTTGATCTAGGAGCTCGTGGTCCTTAGAACATTCACCATCAGGAAAAAAATGAGAAAAGGTGTAGATGTTTGCATTATGGTCAACCCTACCCACTACAACAAGTTTTCTAGTATGCAAATCATGAATGAATACTAAATCTAGAGTGAACTCAATGGATTTACTAGTACGTGCTATTTGATATATAGAAAGAATATTATGCCTAATATTGGGAATGCAAAGAACATCATGAAAACTACCATTAGACACATCAAAAAATCCTTTACCAAATACATCCAAATAAACACCATTAGGCATCAAGATCTTCATGATTGAAGTATGCTTCAAGGATGAAAACCTATCAGGTTGTCTTGATATATGATGTGAGGCTCCTAAGTCAAGAATCTAGTTTTTAGATTGTTCAACATGTGTTACAAGAAGAGCATGACCCTTCATCTTAGTATCTTTTAATTTATCACTCTCATTGCAATCCCTACAATACCTGTGTGTATAGAATATGAAGGTCATGAAGAAGAAGAGGGTGAAATTATAGATTTGGAAGGAAAATAAATATTATGTTTCTTTACAATTTTCCTCATTCATCTCTCTTTATTATATAAATTATGTTCACCATGTCCAATTTTGGTACAATAACCATACTTTGTTGCAATTATGAAGCAAGTATGAAGGTGTTGTCATTGATGTCAACTGGTTCTCAACTGGTTTTTGTTGTCATTGATTTCATGGATAATGGTTATTGGCTGTATATGTTGAGTATATTGAGAAAATTGCAATGAAGAAAGGTTGTAGGCTTTCAGTGGTTGCTCCGAGTTTTGCTCCAAGATTTCCTCCTATGTTCATGTGGTTCAGATATGTTGATCATGGTTGTTGGAAGTTGCTATATCGAGATTTTGGGGTTCTAGATCGTTGTATAGCGTGAGTTATGTTCACCAGTTGTGAATTGTATTTTTCAGTGTATTTGGTTGAGGTTCAGGAGAAATTTAGTTGCTCCAAATTTCTTCTTGTTTGAGTCTTATGACTTGCAGTTTTCAGGATAAGCTGTTGGGAATGTTTTCAAGTTAATTTTGTTATCTGGGAGGATTGGATCATGCTAAGTTTGTGTGTGCTTAATTGTTCTATGTGTTTTACACTAGTTTGGCTGACCTTGTGTTTAATATTACTTTTGAAGCTTATGGAAGTGTGTGGTTGGGTCACCCTCATTCTAATTCCACCTTAGAATGTTTTGGTGCCGACCTAATTTGAATTTGTAATTGCAAATGGTGTGTGGCCGACTTTGGATATGTTTCAAAGTTGGAGATGGTATAAATACAAGTCAAGTTGTTTGTGAAAGATAAGAATGTAAGCAAGATAGATGTGAGATAGATGTGAAACAGTGTGAATGTGATGTGAGTTTGCGAAGATTAGTGTGAAATCTAATTATTGAGTTTTCAGAAGCAATGAGCTAAAGGTGTACTCTATCATTCATGCATGTCTGCAAGTGTGTGAGTGAGTTGTGGTGGAAATATCTATTGCATTGAGATTATTTTCTCTCTGTAACAAATCTATTCTATCTTCTTTGTAGTTCTGTGGCAGTGAGCCCTCTAGCTGGTTAACCCTTGTTGGAGAGTGAGTCTTGATCTAGACAATGAGTACTATTTTGGCAGTGAGCTTTTATAACCGGTTTTGATATTCTCTATATTGTGAGATAATCCTCACTATGGTTTTTCCCTTATTGGGTTTTCTACATAAATTTGGTGTTATTGTGTATGTGTGATGTTTTTCAATTTCTGCCTTTGCACTTAATGATTAATCATATTAGCAGAGTAAAGGATTTGTGATTGATCTAATTTTTAGTGGAAGTTTTAAAGGTTAAAATTTGTCACAACTGATTCACCCCCTTCTCAGTTGTCTTGTTCAACACACTTGGGTTTCTCCTTATTTTTGTCCTCTCTAGGAGAGGTGAGTGTATCACAAGATTTTGTCTTAGGTTTTGACTTCTTCTTTCCTTTACCTTTAGGTGATGATGTAATCAAAGGATGATTCTTAGAGTGTGTATCATGTTGACTAAGTTTATCTTGTTTCCTAGTCAACCTATCATAAAATGTCTAAAAAAAAGGCATGACAAATTAATCACCTAATCCATCCATTATAGAATAAAATGAAGTAAAGAAGTATGCAAATGAACCTTTCAACTTAGACAAAATCAAGAATATGCATTCCTTATCATTTTTATCCTTACCACAACCTACCAATTGAGACCTTAATGATTTAAATTTTACCAAATAATCTTTAATGGTGTTAAAAGAATATGTAGAAAGTGATGCCAATTCTACCTCCAATCACATAGCATGAATCACACTAACTAAAACAAATAATTCCTTGTACTTATCCCAAAATTTCCTAGGAGTAGTACATTCCTCAATATGGAAGAATAAACTATTAGAAACATACATAACAATCAAGCCCATAGCCTCATAACATTTGTTCCTATGAGAAAATATTTCATATTCTCTGGAAAAATTAGGTTGTTTGTTATCCAAGGTGGACCACAAAACCCTAGAAAAAAGTAATTTCCTCATTCTTACCTTCCATGTATGATAATTATGAGGAGTTAGGACTTCAAACCCTAATTTAGCCATTAGAACAACAAGTGCCAAGAGTGTAAAATAGACAAATATATAAAACAAACTGATGTGATACCTCCCAAATTTGAAATACAATTAAAAATGAAGCCCCCCACAAACAAAACCTCTCTAGGAGAAAGTATGTCCAAGTAATTAGTGAATATGCCAAATATACAAAAAATGAATAAATTAAACCTGGGGCTAAATCTGGGAAAGTGCATGAACTAAATGATAGAGCTCCTAAATACATTTCAATTATTGCTAGAATCATGAAAATCAAATAAACTAGTGAAAAGTTATGAGCTCGGAGGTCCAAAAGGGAAAAAGCACTTCAGTTGGCAATAAAATGTATCTGCAACAAAATTTTGCAAAATGACCTTCACCACTATGAAATACATTGAACCAAATTCCATTGATATCTTGTTTGAAAATTTTTGATACTTGGGTGAAAAGTTATGCTGCAACGAAAAAGGCCCAATTTGGGCACTAGGAGGTCCAAGTTAAGCCCTTGGGGCTAGCGATTAGTTCCCAATGTGACTGTGGGAAGAGAGAAAAAATGTAGTTTTAAAAAAAAAATCCCATGTCACTCTGCGAGTTGTGGGATTCGATAGAGGTGGCGCTAGCGCCACTTGAGGTGGCAGTGTGTTCCCATTCCTCTAGCAGCCTTAACACTTGGTGCTCAGTGATGTGGCCATGAGCATTGCTTAACCAGAACCGTGGGCTACAAAACTTAATAAAAAATTGATGAAAACATAAAATATATTAAATTTCAAATCCATCGACCTTCATACCTTCTACATACTAATGGCGTAGACGAATGTACCCTTCAACTAGTGATGTGACCACAAATGATTCCAAAAGAGTATGATGCCTATGTACATGGCCATGAATATTCTTTGTACTCTACCCCAATTGTATGATTCTAATGATAGTGACAACATATGAACCATACAGATTGTATGGATCCATACTATACAAAAATGGTGACAGGGTGGTGAAAAACCTTTGAGGGCCCAAAAGAAATCTTCAATTTGATAATTTAACAAGCGTTATTGGGGTATTTGGCATTCTAGATGCAATGGAAGGGTTGATTTTTTCCCAGAGTTCTCCAAAAAATCAACTACCTCCTGGATCTGGTAACCGCCTCCCAACTTGAAACCTTCATAGATTTGGAAAAAAATGTTAGAATTTGAAGAAACAAAATTCAATCTTGTCTTTCTCAAATGCCCTGGACTCAATGGTGAGCTTAGATTACCTTAAACACGATCCAAAATTAACTTGGAATGAAAACCCACAAAGAGGAACCCTCCAAAATTGGTTCTTTTTATTTTATTTTTATTCCTCAAATCACCATAGGGTGTAAGGGAAGAGCATAATCAACTTTACTAAATATCACCAAGATCTCTTAATGATAATAGCTCTACCCTCAAATCTGAGAAGGAATTTGCAAGGTCATTCTCTAATACCATGCAAAAGTTGAAAATTAGCTCTATCTTAGGACCACTTACAAAAAAAAATTAAAACCTTACAAAAGAGAGTATGCAAGAAATGAGTTTGCTTGATATTAAGATCTACCAAATATGATGATGAGGTATTCTTTTTTTTTTTCTTTCAGTAAAAGGCTATGATGAGGTATGTTACAAGAGTGTACAATAACTTGTCTTATATAGACAAGGTGTAATGAAGTACCAACATTAAATTACCGTGTCATTATTAAATAACATGAGTCATCATTAAATGACCTAAGACTCTAATATTTGATAAAAACTACAAAGGATAAAATCTTATCTAAAAACTTAAATATGCCTAGTGGAATTAATATGTAAATAGGACCCCACTAAGTAACTAGATAGGAAAAGTACCTATTTACACCAGCAGTTTCCACAAAGTGGAAGATAGACTATCAAAGACAAAGGGAATTTCAAGAAATTTAAGCAACTCCCCTTTGATAATCTATTTCCATATAAAATCCTTTATCCAATCAAGCTATGGGAAATGGACTTATTTATAGAATTGAGTTTTATTCCTTTGAAGGGTGACCCACAATAGTTTTTTCCACTTTTTGGTCAAAGAGATTAAAATCAACATTTTAAACCAATTTTTCACTTTTTGTCATCCATAGCAACTAAATGGCTAAGAATTTGAAGATGATGTGAACTAGTGATTTTTGATATTTTGTATGTAGGTTCTAAATTAAACATAGGTTGGTAACACCAATATCTAGCACACATATTTTTTTGTCATTCTTTGTTGCATATTTTATTTATTAATTTTTAAAATAAGATTAGTTATAATTTAGACAAAGGTTCATTCCATATCACATAACTTTTTATGTAAATACCCAAATTAACATTTTTTTTTAATCAAGGACATAAATACCTAGTGTGTAGATATTTTAAAGATATTTTTTCTATTTTTCCATGTGTGTGTGTTATTCTCGAATTTAGCACGCTCAATTCGTGGGATAACCCCTACGAAACTTGTCTATTTCGTAGCCCACGTACTCTAAGCACGCAAAATGAGGAAAATTGCATTGGTCCTCATGCATGGTCTCCCATCCTCAAAAAGTCACTCTAAGCATTAACCTTTGTTAGTTCGTTGAAATTCGCATTTTAAACCAAGTTGTGAAAATTCAGTTTTGGGAGTTAGAAAATTTTCTGCACATGCAAGAGCGTTGTTTTTTAACGCTTTTGCATATTTCATGTAGGAGCTCTGTTTTTTAGCGCTTTTGCATATTTCATGCAAGAGATTTTATTTTTAGCACTTTTGCATATTTTCAATGCCTTAGTCATTTTCTGGCACATGTAATGTCAGGGTTTTTTAGCGCTTCTGCATATTTTCCAACATATAAAAGCGTTGAATTTTTTTGCCTTGCATGTGTAATGTCAGAGTGTTATTTTTTAGTGCTTCTGCATCTCAAATCTCAAGTCACATGTAGAAGCTCTATATTTCACTGCTTTTATCTATGACATATAAAAGCTCAATTTTTCAACGCTCTTACACTCAAGTGTCCTTCCCAAATGCAAAAGCGTTGTTTTTCACCGCCTTTCCATGAAATTACCAAGTCTTTCCCAAGATGTCGAAGTGTTGTTTTTTATCGCTTTGACATGTGATATGTTGAAGTGCTAATTTTTAGTGCTTTTACACAAAATACAATTTCCTTCCAAAACATTCCATAGCACTTTTTTTTAGCGCTTTTACATCAAAAGCAGAACTTCCAAAATGTAAAAGTGCTGATTTTTAGCGCTTATGCATCATATTTTCTAAACTCCTCCAAGGCATGTTGAAGCATTTTTTTTTAGCGCTTGTGCACGAAATGCAGATCTGCCAAGATATAAGGGCTCTGATTTTCCCTACCCTTGCACAAAAACATTTTTTCACTAAATGCTCAAAAATCATCCAAAAATGAAATATGAGCTTTGTTCTGCCTGTTTCGCTCAATTTTTCTCACTCCATTGCTCACATCCATTTTCTAGTTTGCTCGCTTCCACTTCGTTCTCCACCATCATCGCATTCAAGCTTCTAAAACCCATTAAATTGCTCAAATTTACATCCAATATGTGGTGTCTTGAAAATTTGAGTAATTACATCTAAAGTGCAATACCCCATGCTAAAACCTTAGTTTTTCCTACCTTTGCATTAGAATTGTTAAAGCCTACTCTTGCATACATTTTGATCTCTTGTGCCCAGATTCCAAAGTAGTTTTGATCAAGTTCTTGCTTATCACCAAGCAAGAAGGCTTTGAAGTACAACCAAAAAGTTATTCCCATGTTTTAGTTTTTCAAGGAAGTGTTCATCAATGGTTCAAGAAGAATTTGAAGAAAAAGCTTTCTTGATAGCTTTAACAAACAAAATGAAGGATTTTCGGCTTGCTCTAGATTTAAGAATTGTTCTTAAAAGACACTAGAAAGTGTGCAAAGCTCATCGGAGGAGTCAATCTCGAGAATCCTCATCATCTCCAATGTACACTCCAATGCTAGATAGTGATGAAGCGCACGTCATCATGAATTTTTCATGAAGAAAGATTTTGAAGAAGGCTAATTTTTTCCTTAGATTAGATTTCCCAGTTTTAGCATTTTCATGCTTTATGTAAATAAGGTTTGACATTGTACATGTCATTTTGGAAAATGTAATTACATGTAAACAAATATGTTCTCCTACATTTGTGGATGACATTTTTGAATAAGTCAACTGGTTGGTTAGGTTTTTCCCTTGATTTTCTCTCCTCTCCCATCTATAAATAAGAGAGGATTCTATTGTAATTGCCAGATCTTTTATCTTTTGTAACGAAGTGCTGCCCAATTGTGAAGCAAATATTGAAACTTTGAGTTCATTTTTGTGAATCTAATTTTGATCAATAAAGAAGTGAAGTTGCATACCAAAATTTGTGTTAGAAAAAACTATCTTGTGAGTTGATTGAAATTGATAGTATTAAGTAATTGAGATTGAAAGGAATTTTGAGTAAATCTGTGTAAACTTTAAGTTACACTCATTACTTGGAATTGTGATGTTGTTGCTACTATTGGTGAATTATTTATAAGACTTTGGGCTTATATTTATTCATGTTGTTCATGGAATTTATTGTGAAGTATATAGAAGACTTTGTGCTTCTTTTACAACACTTGTTACTATCTTGAAGGATTCTTTATTGGAAGCTATGAAACGAATTTGTGCCTTCATGATCTTTTCTTATTTGTTACTTATCATTATCATGCTGGTATTCCTAAGCTTTGCTTTGACAAGATAGGAATATTGGAATCAATGCTTAATTTTAATCTGAAGTTGTATTGCATCAAAGAAGTTAAAATTGTGAAACATTGTAAAACATATTCTCTGAAAAAAGAGAGAATCATGAATGTGACACACCCCCATATTGTCACTGCAGTGTACATTATTGTGAATAATTAATTAGTTTTCCTTAGTTTCAATAAGCAGTAAGAAGGGAACCTCCCCTTTCATAGAGGAGAGATTCTATCTCACATAATTGTGGTTGAAATCAAGGTTTTGTAATCTATTAAAAGAGATTATAGAATTTTCACCCAATAGTTTTTTGACGACTCTGCTGGGGAATGAAGCACACAATCAAAACCTCACTCTTTTGATTGAAGTGAATAAGCACTCCAGTTTCTTATTGTGATCTTGTGTATTGTTATTATTAATATCTCTCTTGTTGTAAGTCTACATTCTAGTTGACAAAAGCTATACACGAGGTTTAAGGGCACAAGGAGTGGTGGACCCATTTTTTGAATTGTTGCAGTGACCTAACATTCTTCCTTCTCCTCTGTGAGCAAGGTCACCATTACAACAAACTGCAATTTATCCTCCATGAAGACTAGTATCTACTCTTTCGAGTGAATCTTCTATTTTTCATAGAGTTCTAGCTCAATTATCTATCATATAAAATATCATGGCTGCACCACCTCCAGGACCTTCGGGAAATGCTTTTGGTCCTCTTAGGTTGGCATGTCCTTTACACGAACTTCCTCATGTCTCACAAAAGCATATTTTGAAGTTCCAAGGTGACGACAAGCAACACCCTAATGAGCATATTGCCACCTTTTACATTGTTTGTGGTGTTCTCGGTGTAGAACATGAAGATGTTGTGAGATTGTTTATTGAAACTCTACAAGGAGTTGTTTCAGAATGGTTCTATACTCTCCCAACTACTTTAGTTACTAACTAGAATACTCTTTGCACTAAGTTTGAAGAAAGATTCAAACCCTTTGAAGATGCACATGCCTTATTGGCACAACTCACAACCTTGCGAAAGGAAGCCCATGAAACCATGCATGAGTTCATTGCTAAGCTTAATAAGCTAGTGACAAGAATTCCTACGGTGGCAAGACCAACAGATCATAATCTAAAGTATTTATTCATCAATACACAACTTCCCAAAGTAAGTTTTCTTTTGTGTAGGGCAGTTCTTGCCAATGTTGAAGAAGCTCAACAGTTAGCAACAAGTCTTGAGGATGACATGATTCTTGTCGGAGAAATAAGAATGAATACAGACAGAAAAGTGCAAGTGTCAAGTTTTTCAGCTTCCAATTCCAACTCCAATTTTGTTGATCCCATGGTTCAAAGGTTAGCAAATGAGTTGTTGGATTTGAAGAATCAAGTTTCAAATAATAATACTTATAAGGATTTTCCAAGGACTTTCCCCAATTCTTCCAATTATTCTAGCAACGCTAATCGAAACCAGAATCGTCTTTCAACACCTCAAGGAATACTTACTTTAGAGGCTCCACCCACCAATTTAGCTGGGGGATATTATGAAGCAGAGCAAGGTGATTACACACAACTAGGATACCCTATGGAAGAAAATGCTAATCTATTCCATGAAGATGAAGCAAATTTAGTTGGAGACTCTAACATTGGTTATTTGCATGTTGAGCATGAACTTGATGAGGAGGACATAGTGATAGATGCATGTGTTGTCTTCACTTGGTCGCAACAAAATTAGCTTGACCAAAATCAAGTTGATAATACAAAAGCAAAGGAAAAATATCTATAACTATTATGAAAAGAGGTACTCCTTTTCCTTGGAAACTGAAAGAAACAACAAATAAAAAAGTAAGTACTCCTCGTCCTTCTCCCACAGTTCTTGCTATTTCAAAAGCTAGTGTCTAGGTTCCTAAGACCAGTGTTCCCTTTGTTAAACCTATAAATGAAGTTTCTATGTCTTCTTTGCAAAGTTTCTTCCAATCTTTTGATATCATTGATCATGTGAAGAAAACAAAAATCCTGATGTCTAAATCTGAATACTTGAAAGCCAATCTTGAGCAATTTGACAGGCTTGTTAAGTTTGTGAAGGATAAAGAAACTAATCCATATAAAGAAATCTCTTCAGATATTCCTACTGCCCCAAAGCCCAAGCCTCTGCAAAGTAACTTAATCTCCACTCCCTCATCAGTTCCAAAAGAGATTGATCCTTTCTACATCTCAATGCTAGTCAATGACTTCAAGTTGAGCAATTGTGTTATTGACTCTAGAGCATCTGATAATGCCATGCCTACTAAGGTAGCCATTGCCCTGGGTTTGAATCTTACAAATTTTTTTGGTTGTTTCTTCTCCATGGAGAATAAAATTGTGCCTCTAATCGGGTAGATCAAAGGTGCACAGTTTGTACCTGTAGCATATCCAGAGAAGAAGATCAAGATGACAGTCTTGGTAGCAGATGTTCCAACACCATATGGTCTCTTACTTGGATGCAATTTCTAAAAATATGTGGGAGGAGAGCTCAAAATGGATATGTAAGAGGCAAGGATACCTATCAAGGGTGTTATAAGAAGTTATTTTTGGAAAGGGAAGCAAATTTTTTTGTAACAAGATTGGGTGACCCAAAGGCTCAAATTCTCTTTGAGTCTCCTAGAATGAGCTCTTACTATTTGCAAACTAAAGAAATATCCGAGTCTTTGGATAGAGATGCAAGCAAGGAGTAGGAAATTGATGGCTTGTCCTCTTCAGATACATCTATTATAGATAAGGAATTGTCTTCAAACAAAAAGTCTTCTTCGAATAAAGAAGCCACAAATTTTGAAGTTATCAATTTAGTAGATCCAAACAATGTTTGGAATATTGAATTTGATGGTAGTTGTTCTTCCATTGGATCAGGAGCAGGAATTGTTCTCATACCTCCTGAAGGAAAAATGTTCCCTTTTTCTTTCAAGCTGCAACCCGACAATAATAATGACAAAGCAAAGTATGAAGCATTGTTGTTAAGAATGGAGGTCATGTAAGAAAGGAAAAAAAAATTTCATACCCAAGGTGATGCCAAGTTAATGATTTTTCAGAAGAGATGGTATCAAATAAAAGATGAAAGGTTGCAGTATTATCACAATCATGTTTAGGATCCTGGTATAAGCATTGTATAATGCATCATGGGACAAAAGGAGAGGACCTATCACTGATTCACCAACTTTTTGGTGAAAAAAGTTTCTTTTTCATTTTGAGTTTTTTGTGTCTTTTTGTTTTGTTGCCTGACTCTATGCCCAATGGATGGATGAAGGCACTTAGAGACTTGAATTCTTATCCCTTTGATTGTTTCAAGGAATGATCGAAGGAAGCTCCCCAACTAGAGCCATTTGTTATCCTTGAATTCAACACGCTCAATTCGTGGGATAACCCCTACGAAACTTGTCTATTTTGTAGTCCACGTACTATAAACACACAAATCGAGGTGAATTGTATTGGTCCTCGTGCGTGGTATCCCATCCTAAAAAAATCATTTTGAGCATTAACCTCTGTCAGTTCGTTGAAATTCACACTTTAAACCAAGTTGTGAAAATTCAGTTTTGGTAGTTAGAAAACTTTTTGCACATGCAAGAGCGCTATTTTTTAGCGCTTTTGCATATTTCATGTAGGAGCGTTGTTTTTTAGCACTTCTACATATTTCATGTAGGAGCTCTGATTTTTAGCACTTTTGCATATTTTCAATGCCTTAGTCACTTTCTAGCACATGTAATGTCAAGGTTTTTTAGCGCTTCTACATATTTTCCAACATGTAAAAGTGCTAATTTTTTTCGCTCTTGCATGTGTAATGTCGGAGCACTGTTTTTTAGTGCTTCTATATCTCAAATCTCAAGTCACATGTAGAAGCTCTATTTTTCACCACTTTTACATATGACATGTAAAAGCTCAGTTTTTCAACGCTCTTACACTCAAGTGTCCTTCCCACATGCAAAAGTGTTGATTTTCACCGCTTTTACATATGACATGTAAAAGTGTTGTTTTTCACTGCCTTTGCATGAAATTACCGAGTATTTCCCAAGATGTTGAAGTACTATTTTTTACTGCTTTGACATGTGATATGTTGAAGCATTTTTTTTAGCACTTTTACACAAAATACAATTTCCTTCCAAAACATGCCAAAGCATTGTTTTTTAGCGCTTTTACATCAAAAACAAAACTTCCAAAATGTAAAAGCATTGATTTTTAGCACTTGTGCATCATATTTTCTAAACTCCTCCAAGGCATGTTGAAGTGTTGTTTTTTAGCGCTTGTGCATGAAATGCTAATCTTCCAAGATGTAAGGGCTCTAATTTTCCTCGCCCTTGCACAAAAAATAGTTTTTCACTAAGCACTCAAAAATCATCCAAAAATGCATTATGAGCTTTGTTCTGCCCATTTCGCTCAAATTTTCTTGCTTCATTACTCACATCCATTTGCTAGTTTGCTCGCTTCCACTCTGTTCTCCAGCATCATCACATTCAAGCTTCCAAAACCCATGAAATTGCTCAGATTTACATCTAATATGTGGTGTCTTGAAAATTTGAATAATTACATTTGAAGTGCAATACCCCATGCTAAAACCTTAGTTTTTCCTACCTTTGCATTATAATTGTTAAAGCCTACTCTTGCATACATTTTGATCTCTTGTGCCCAAATTCCGGAGCAGTTTTGACCAAGTTCTTGTTTATCACCTAGCAAGAAGGCTTTGAAGTACAACCAAAAAGTTCTTCCCATGTTTCAATTTTTTAAGGAAGTGTTCATCAATGGTTCAAGAAGAATTTGAAGACAAAGCTTTCTCGATAGCTTCAATGAACAAAATGATGGATTTCCAACTTGCTCTAGATTTGAGAATTGTTCCTAAAAGACACCAGAAAGTGTTCAAATCTCATCAGAGGAATAATTCTCGAGAATCCTCGTCATCTCCAAAGTACACTCCAATGCCAGATAGTGATGAAGTACATGTCATCATGAAGTTTTCATGAAGAAAGATATTGAAGAAGGCTAATTTTTTCCTTAGATTAGATTTCCCAGTTTTAGCATTTTCATGCTTTATGTTAATAAGTTTTGACATTTCACATTTCATTTTGGAAAGTGTAATTACATGTAAATAAATATGTTCTCCTACATTTGTGGATGACATTTTTGAATAAGTCAACTAGTTGGTTAGGGTTTTTCCTAGATTCTCTCTCCTCTCCCATCTATAAATAAGAGAGGATTCTATTGAAATTGCTAGATCTTTTATCTTTTGCAACGAAGTGTTGTCCAATTGTGAAGAAAATATTGAAACTTTGAGTTCATTTTTGTGAATCTAATTTTGATCAATAAAGAAGTGAAGTTACATACCAAAATTTGTGTTGGAAACAATTATCTTGTGAATTGATTGAAATTGACAGTATTAAGTAATTGAGATTGAAAATACTTTTGAGTAGATCCATGTAAACTTTGAGTTACACTCATTACTTGGAATTGTGATGTTGTTGCTACTAAATTGGTGAATTCTCTATAATACTTTGGGATTATATTTATTCATGTTGTTCATGGAGTTTATTTTGAAGTATATAGAATACTTTGTGCTTCTTTTACAACGTTGGTTACTATCTTGAAGGATTCTTTATCAGAAGCTATGGAATGACTTTGTGCCTTTGTGAGATTTTCTTATTTGCTGCTTATCATTATCATGCTGGTATTCCTAGGCTTTCCTTTTACAAGATAGGAATATTGAAATTACTGCTTAATTTTAATATGAATTTGTATTGCATCAAATAAGTTAAAATTGTGAAACATTGTAAAACATATTCTTTGAAAAAAGAGAGAATCATGAATGTGACACACCCCCATATCATTATTGTAGTGTACATTATTGTGAATACTTAATTAGTTTTCCTTAGTTTCAATAAGAAGTAAGAAGGGTGCCTCCCCTTTCAGAGAGGAGAGATTCTATCTCACATAACTGTGGTTGAAATCAAGGTTTTGTAATCTGTTAAAAGAGATTACGGAATTTTCACCCAACAATGTGAAACAAAGATCTTGATGTTTGGTGAAAAACCTATGACTAAAAAATAGAAAATAAATATAATAATCAAATTAAATATATTGAAAATTATAAATTTTAAAAAATCTTACTATGAGGGTATGATGCAGGAGCATCCTGGTTCTTGATAATCTTGCATCAACCAAAAATATTTTCTTTCAGTTTTGTTCTTATTTTGTTCTTGCTCAGTTCATGTTGGTGGATTCATCATATTTTCTCACCAAACCTTGTGGATCTACATTTTCATTGTGGACATGTTCATTTTCCTTATTCCAAGATTTGAGCACGATTGGATCTTTTTCTGGCAAGTTATCGCTTCCGGATTTAGTGGTAGTTTCTTGAACCAACACCAGAATAATTTTCAAACCTAACGGTTAAATTGATCATTTGTGGATCATCCCCATGACTTACAGATCTTAACGGTGTGATTTTAATTGTTCCATGGAATTTCCCTAACCTTAATTATAGGTCCACACTTCATCCTATGCATTCACTGAGGAGTAATTCAAATTTGAGGCTGACCTATTCATGCACACATTACATTTTCCTTCATAGGAGATTGTGATGATCTTTGGTTGATGCAGATGTTTCTAGACTTGCGGATATGATATAAAGCTTGTAATAAATCATTAGAAAAGTAGTGAATAATAAGTAGATAAGTTCTGGATCCGAATTGTAAGATTTCAGCTTGCATATAGGAGCATATTGGAATGTTGTATTTTTGAACATGTTGTATCAGGCCTGTGAGCCGAATCTGTAAGCTCGGATGTTGCCAATTGATTGTAACTAAGATTTCTATTAATGAGAATGTTCTAATCTACATTTTCCTCCATATTTCGTATTGCTTGTATTGTATTACTCTTTCCGCATGGTTTGGATTGTTCTCCTTGAGGACCCTCCTACCGTGGCTACACCAGATTGGTATCAGAGTGAGATTCGATCTGTGAGAGATCATCATAATTCGCGGAGTCTTGTTGAAGATTTTTTGTGGGGTGGAAGATTGAGGATCTGACTTGCAGCTGTAGAGGACTTGTGTAAATATGGCGGGAAGAAGAAATGTTAGAGGAAATGGAGCGCATGGAAATGTAGACCCTACTTTAATGGAGATGTTGAGAGGAATTGCTGCTAGATTAGATGCAATTGAAACGACCTAGAGGAGAGGTCGACTAGTTGATGATGTGAGTGATGAAGAAGTAGAAGTATAGGAAGAAAGAGGAAGAGAAGAAAATCTTGGCCTGGATCAGGGAGAAGAGAGGTTCATAAGAGCCTTAACTAGAGAAAATACTAAGCCGCATTTCAATCTACCAAATTATAATGGTAAGTTGGATTCAAAAGAACTGCTTGATTGGATAACAGAGATGGAAAGGTATTTTGATTTTGAAGGTACCACTGAAGATAAGAAGGTGAAATTTTCTTGTACAAAGTTGAAAGGACATGCATCCCTTTGGTGGAAAAATTTGCAGACAGATAGACAAAGAAGAGGAAAAGAAAAGATAAGATCATGGGATTGGATGGTGAATAAGCTGAAGACAAAGTTTATGCTTGTAGATTATCGGATCAATTTGTTCTGAAAGTTGAAAAATTTGAAGCAAAAAGAATCAAGTGTGATAGAGTATACGAAAGAGTTCTATAAGTTGAATATCAGATCTGGACACTCGGAGGATGAGATTGATCAAGTAGCTAGATATGTGAATGGTTTGAGACCATCCATATAGGATGAAATCAGTTTAATCAAGTTGTAGAGTGTGGAAGAGGCATATCAATGTGCCCTAAAAGCAAAAGATAAGTTGAATAAGAGACATGAGTAGAGACAAAGAGGAAGAGGTGGAAGATTTTAGAGAGGAAGAATTTTTATTGGAGGAGGAAGAGGAACTTTTGTAGATCAGAATAAGGATAAGGAAGTCAACAAGAATGATGATTCGTACTGTAGAGGTGATGGAAAATATTACCAAAGAGGAGGATATGGTGGTTACCGGAATGAGGGTTATAGAAAATATGAGAAGGAGAAGAGAGTATTTAGAGGAACTTGTTATAAGTGTGGAGGAGAAGGACATAGAGCATTTGAATGTAATCAAGGAGAGACAAGTAGGAAGACAAAGAACAATAGAAGAATGAACTTTGCTGAGGAAGATCAGGCTGGATCATCTAACAAACCAAAAGATGGAGAAGTGTTGGTGAATAGAAGAGTATTGTGTCAAAGTGAGTTGGAGAAGGAGCCATTATAGAGAAAGAATTTGTTCTGAACCCGATGTAAGGTAGCTGGTAAATGTTGCAAAGTGATTGTTGATAGTGGAAGTTTTGAGAACCTGGTTTCTAAAGAAATGGTGACCAAATTGAAGTCGGAAAGGTTGAAACACCCGAAGCCCTATCAAATAGAATGGATTCAAGATGAGCATAAGAAACTGGTAAGTGAACAATGTTTAGTGAAATTGAAGATAGGAAATTACCATGATGAAGTTTTGTGTAATATCATTCCTATGGATGTATGCCATGTTTTGTTGGGAAGGCCTTGGCAGTATGATATACATGATATTCATGATGGAAAGAAGAATATATATATTATTGTTGCTAATGGGATGAAGCAGACTTTGTTGCCCTTGGAATATGTTCCTAAGGTTGAGGTTTGTACGAGTGCTAGAATTATTTTGGTAGATGGAAGGAGATTCCTAAATGGATTGAGACATGAGAACACGTGCTATGCCTTGGTTCCTAAGAAGGCTGAAGATTTGAAGCATGTAGAAGAACACCTAGAAGAGATAAAGGAGTTGCTGATAGAATATGAGGAGATCATTTTAGATAATGTGCCTGATGGATTGCCACTTGTGAGGAGTATTGGTCACTGTATGGATCTAATTCTTGGAGCTAGTTTTCCTAATAAAGTAGCACACCGGATGACATCGACAAAGAATGAAGAGTTGAATAGAAAAGTGCAAGAATTACTGAGGAAGGGTTTGATCAGAGAAAGCTTAAGTCCTTGTGTAGTACCTGCTGTGCTAGCACCTAAGAAGGATGGAGAATGGAGGATGTGTACAAATTCTAGAGCCATAAACAAGATCACGGTGAAGTATAGATTTCCTTTTCCCTTGATGGATGACATTATGGATTGTATGAGTGGAGCTAAATACTTTAAAAAGATATATTTGAAGAGTGGATATAATCAAATTAGAATCAGAGAAGGGGATGAATGGAAAACAACATTCAAGACAAATGAAAGATTGTATGAGTGGTTTGTGATGCCTTTTGGATTGAAAAATGCACCGAGTACTTTCATGAGGTTGATGAATGAGGTATTGAAGAAATTCTTGGGTAAGTTTGTGATTGTTTACTTGGATGACATCTTGATTTTCAATAAGAATAGAGAAGAACATTTGTGGCATATAAGACAAGTTTTACAGAGGTTGAGGGAAGAGCAGTTGCTGATAAACATTAAGAAGTGTAGTTTCATGAAGGAAGAATTGGTATATCTGGGATTTGTGATATCAGTGGATGGATTGAAGATGGACCTTGAGAAGGTAAGAGCAATTGTTGAGTGGCCTACACCAAATAGCATTGGAGAGGTAAGATCATTTCATGGATTGGCTAGTTTCTACCAGAAGTTTATTAGGAATTTCAGTTCTATTTGTAGTCCTATGATAGAAACAATGAGAGGAGATAAGAAGGATTTAAGGTGGAAATTTGGAGCAGATCGAAGTTTTAAGTTGTTGAAACAGAAGGTGACCGAGCAGCGTATGTTGGATTTACCAGATTTTAGTAAGGTATTTTAAGTAGACTGTGATGCAAGTGGAAATGCAATTGGAGTAGTATTAAGTTAAGAAGGAAGACCAGTAGCTTATTTCAATAAGAAAATTAATGATGCTAGGAGAAGATATTTAGTGTATGATCAGGAGTTCTATGCCATAGTTCAATCCTTGAAGAAATGGAGACATTACTTGTTGCCTACGGAGTTTGTGTTGTATACAGATCATTAGGATTTGCAATATCTGAACAGTCAAGGTAAGTTGAATCAGAGACACATGAGATGGGTAGAATTCTTGCAGAGTTATACTTTTATTTTGAAGCATAGGAGTGGAAAGTCAAATAGAGTTGTTGATGCTTTGATTAGGAGAAGGAATTTATTGACAGAGATGAAAGTGGAGGTATTAGGCTTTGATGAATTGAAGAACTTGTATGAAGGAGAGCCAAATTTTGCACAACCTTGGAGAGATTGTAAAGAACCAGTTTTGGGGGATAAGAGTCAGTGGTTAGATTATTTCATTGAGGATGACATGTTGTTAAGAGGAAATCAGTTGTGTATACCCCAGAGTTCAATGAGGGATAACTTGGTAAGAGAAAAACATAGTGGAGGATTCTCAGGACACTTTGGCATTGATAAGACAGTAGCATTGGTAAGTGAGAATTATTTTTGGCCTCAAATTCATAAGGATGTTAGGAAATTTGTGCAGAGTTGCAGAGTTTGTCAAGTTGCAAAAGGGAGTATTTAGAATGTTGGATTGTATAAGGCGTTGACAGTTCCAGAGAGACCTTGGGAGGATATCAACATGGATTTCATACTTGGTTTGACGAAGACACAGAGAGGTAATGATTCTATGTTTGTGGTAGTGGAATGTTTTTCTAAAATGGAACATTTCATACCTTGTAAGAATACAACAGATGCAATACATGTACCTGACTTGTTTTTCAGGGAAGTGGTCAGATTGCATGGATTACCTAGAAGTATTGTTTCAGATAGAGATACAAAATTTGTTGGTTACTTTTGGAGGACACTTTGGAAGAAGCTAAAGACCGATTTGAAGTTCAGTTCTACTTTTCACCCACAGACTGATGGACAGATAGAGGTAGTAAACAAGAGTTTGGGGAATTTGCTGAGATGTTTGGTTGGAGAGAAGACTGGAAGTTGGGATTTAGTCCTTGCACAAGCAGAGTTTGCTAACAACAATTCGGTGAATAGGAGTACCAGAAAGACACCTTTTGAGATTGTTAATGGAGTTCATCCTAGAGGTATATCAGAGTTGCGAGACATCAGTATGGAAGATAAAAGGAGTGCAGAAGAAAAAGAATTTCTAGAACATATGAAGCAAGTGCATACTCAAGTGAAACATCAATTGGAAGACATGAACCAAAAGTATAAGGAGAAAGTAGATGAAAAGAGGAAACATAAGGAGTTCAAAGTTGGAGATGAGGTGATGGTCTACTTGAGGAAGGAGATATTTCCAGTTGGCACATACAACAAGCTGAAGATGAGGAAGTTTAGACCCTATAAGATCTTGAAGAAATTTGATTCAGGAAATGCATATGAAGTAGAGTTACTAGATGGCGTGTGTATATCACTTATATTCAACATTGCAGATCTACATTAGTACCATGAAGCTGAATTCAGTGAAGACAACAAAGAAAAATTGGAGAATCAGTTTCCTAAACAACAATCAGATGAAATTGAAGAAATTTTGGATATTAGAGATGGAAGGAAAACTCATGGAAGGCAGTACAGAGAATACCTTGTGAAGTGGAAAGACAGACTAGTGGAGGATTCTTCTTGGATTTCTCAGGATGAGGTAGACCATTTTGGTTTTCCTTTGTCCCAAGCAAAGTGAGGGAATCACTTTTCAAATAACCCCAGATGTCTGATGCAGGAGCATCCTTGGTTCTTGGCAATCTTGCATCAACCAAAAATATTTTCTTTCAGTTTTGTTCTTGTTTAGTTCTTGCTCAGTTCATGTTGGTGGATTCATCATATTTTCTCAACAGACCCTATGGATCTACATTTTCATTATGGACATGTTCATTTTCCTTATTCCAAGATTTGAGTGTGATTGGATCTTTTTCCAACAAGTTATCGCTTCCGGATTTAGTGGTAGTTTCTTGAGCCGACACCAAAATAATTTTCAAACCTAATGGTTAAATTGATTGTTTGTGGATCGTCCCCGTGACTTGCGGATCTTAACGGTGTGATTTTAATTGTTCCATGGAGTGTCCCCGACCTTAATTATAGGTCCACACTTCATCCTATGCATTCACCGATGAGTAATTCAAATTTGAGGCCGACCTATTCATGCACACGTTACATTTTCCTTCATAGGAGATTGTGATGATCTTTGGCTGACATAGATGTTTCTAGACCTGTGGATATGATATAAAGCTTGTAATAAATCATTAGAAAAGTAGTGAATAATAAGTAGATAAGTTCTGGATCTGAATTGTAAGATTTCAGCTCGCATATAAGAGAATATTGGAATGGTTTATTTTTGAACATGTTATATCAGGCCTGTGAGCCGAATCTGTAAGCCCAGATGTTGCCGGAAAATTGTAACTAAGATTTCTATTAATGAGAATGTTCTAATCTTCATTTTCCTCCATATTCCATATTGCTTCTGTTGTGTTACTCTTGTTGCATGGTCTGGATTGTTCTCCTTGAGGACCCTCCTACCGTGGCTACACCAGGGTAACATCCTCCTATCATGTATATTTCATTTAATAGCCCAACCCAAGGATTAAAAATTAAAATTCTAATGAAAATTTGATCACCGAAAAAAATTCCATCCAAGGGCCTTCATTCGAAGGACCTTTGAATGAAGTCTCTTTCATGTTTTAAAAAAAATAGGTTTTTATGCAAACACATTTTTTTTAAGGAATCATCATTGAAGAAATAAATTTGAACAAATTCTCTTAAACCACACAAATATCTAATGTCCCACAAGTGGGACACACCATTGTGGGTATACCTTGAAGGCTCAACCTAGAATCCTTATAAAAGGTATTAAGGAAAACAAGGGCTTCATTAAATAGGCCTAATTTTATGCACTAATGAAATACTTATTTTAAATATCCCATTGATAATTTGGTGATACATTCAAGGGAGAGAAATATCTTTCACTAACCTTCACAAAGCCTTATTGGTAAGAACATACACAAAATATTTTATAAATAACACATAAAGTGAATGAGCAAGTAGACAATCTTTCTAGATGGATTTGAGGAGCCTAAAGTTATTTGGGATCCAATTATTGATAGAGAGGAGAATAAATAATTTGGAAAAATATATTTGGACAACATGAAGAATTTCCCCAAACCTAAGAGCTTTAAGCAAGACTAAGATAACAATCCACTTAATGTAGGCATATGCTTTTCAAAGTCAATTTTGAGGAAGAGTATGTTTTGCAAAGAAGATCTGGACCATTTCCTTCCCAAACCACAATAATGTTATCTAGGATTAAATTCCTTTTTTTCCCTTGTTTTCTCTTTCCATGCGATGGAAGGAAGCAATTGCTGGAAGATGCACATAACTAAGCATTAGGCCAAGATCTTGTAAGAAAATTTGAGCAAGGTGATGGGATAAAAACTTGTGATAAGATTTGGGTCACTATAATCATGATTTTTTTTAAGATGTTTCCTTAGTTGATAACAATCCCAAATAATTTATTGCAAAGATCTTCCTTGTAGATGTGAAACAAGTCATATTCAATAGTGAAATACCACGTATACTTGATGAATTCATAGGGAAAAGCATCTTTTCTATGAAATTTATCATTCACCATCCATATGAGTGTATCATGAAGCTCATTGAGAGTGAGTGGTGCATTTTAAGAAATAAGGTATGATTTTAACACTTTGGTGCAGATCTAGAATTTGTACACCAAAGAAGGGGATTGGAAATATAAAATGACATATTTTCAACTCTTTTCATGATATTTTACAACAAAGTGAAAGGTAAAATATTGAAGGAAAACGAAATTTCAAGAAATTTGAATATTTCAACTTGGCTAATTAATTTCAACATAAAATCCTTTGGATAATTAGGTTATGGGGAAGGGATTTATTTACATAGCATTAAATTTTATTCCATTACAAACTCAACCTAAAATCCTTGCAAAAAGTATCAAGGTAGACAATGAATTTTATAAAAGAGGTATGATTTTCCATAAGAATAAGGAAAGAATCTTCAATAGTATAACCATTGATAAGTTATTGAGACATTCAAGGGAGATAAATTACATTCACTAACACTTCTGAAGCCTTATAAAAAAGGTGGAACATGAGTTTCTCATAAATCATGATGTGATCTTGCCACTTGAGGAATTGTTTGAACATGCCTAGAGGTTAGATCAAGTAAACTAAGAGTCCAACATGACCACATACTATCATTAAAATGTAGGTTTGACAATTCCCAATTTTTTTGTGATACAAAGCTTCATGTTTGCTAAAGCATTGACATGTCAATATATCTCCTCCTTTGTTCTCACACAATTGAAATATCTTAAAGTAACTACATATTATCCAATTAGAAAAATGATTTTTTTTAGTCAACCATCTCCATATTGTCTTTCTTCCAATCCATCATTGTAGATGCATAAACATTGATAATTCCAATAGATTGCCATCAATGTCAAGTGTAATCTAGAAGACATGATGACCTTAGGATATTCTCTTAAGAAAATACTAGAGGAACTTAAATTCAAGGAAAGAAGAATGAAAATGTCATCATGAATGTCCTCATGTAATGTAGTAAAATACAAAGTGTGAATACATATTATCCATAGATTCACATGAAAGAAATTACTATCATTAACTTTAGCTTTCAATACAAGAAAATACCATCAAATAGGCCAAGTTTCTAACATATAAATTGAAAAAAAAATGAGAAGATTTTATAATTAAATGAACCTTTCATGAAATAATTTTTGATTTAGGGATCCTCCAAGGAAATTTTTAGTTTTCCATCCTCACTTTTCAAAATATTAGACTTAATACCCAATTGTAAATAGTGGTTTAGCAAGAGATAGTTTCCAAGCAAGATAGATACATTTTCCTCCTATACCCTTAATGAATCATTATTGCTAAGCGATGGGCCATGAGAACTTCTAGATGGTTTATAAATCATGAAATAGGTCCCAATGGATAACTAAAAACCTTGAGATAGAGAATTTTGAGTGTTTTAGCTAGAAATTGATCCCTTAACATGAAGAATTGGGATTTTAATAGTTTTTTGACACAATTGGTTTACTAAACTTGGTGAGTTTGAGGTAGAGGATTTCTTCCATTCCATAATATTTCACCCCTCATCCTTAATTTTAGGTGCAAAGATTTCAAATGAAGACCTAAGAACTACATGTGACATAAGTCCCTTCTTTTATGCTAAAGGGATTGACATCTAAACCATGTGATTAGGAGATTAATGTAGGTCACCCTCTACAAAAGTGAAGAGTTCTTACTAAAATATCTAATGATTCAATTTGAGATATGAGGTATGGTCCACTATGATATAAACTTGTTAATAGTGTTGATTAGGATAGAATATTTTTATCTCATAATAAGTAAAATGCCATCGAGGCTAGAAAATTTAATTTAAGGTAGAAGTATTATAGTGTGTCCCAATGGTGGGCCACATAGTTGGGAAAAATGTGTTCCATAATTTGCTTTAAACATGTAGTGGTTTGATTGAAGGGGTGTTTTATTGAACTCCTTAGATCAAAACTAGTCAATGAAGATTTTGCATCATATGGTAGTATAGCTTGGTTCAATTGAAACCCCCTTAGAAAGTTATAAAAATGGTTGAGTGGTGGTTATTTTCCATTTTTTGAAACTTAGGCATTCCTTGCATCGATACCCCTTAAATAAAATAGGTTTTGATAAAACAACATTTAATGTAACATATTTGTATGGTTCCTCTATGGTGTGGAATTAGTTACTCTTGTTTTGTTGTAAACCCTCCACCATCACATTGTGTATGTAGATCACCAACTAGAAACCTGAGAGTTAGAGATGGGAGAATATATTATCAATAGGCACCGGATTAATGTTCATATCGTATTCTTCAATAGCTTTTAGGAACATCTCCTTTGAAGCATATGCACTTATTGGGGATCATTGAAAGAAAATAGAAAATCCATTAGTAATGTTCCAAACCCAATGAGATTAATGCCATGGGATTCCTAAGGGTGCTTGACCTAGGTAGTCAATGGTTGTTCTTAGGGGACACAATTGGTATAATATAACATTAAACTATAGTTCTCATATGATTGACATAGAATTAAAATATATAGAAAGAGAGAAATATTTAGGGATCATATTAGTATTGTCATTGCATTAGAGACCAAAGGTAGGGGTAAGAGCCATATATTAATAGCCTTAACCCACCCTAAGAATGAGATTAACCAAAAATAAATGAAGAAACTACTAGATAAAATTTTGCACAAATGGTATGGAACAATAGGAAGGGTTGAAGCAAAGAACCCTAAGCCATACTAAAATCTATCCATTATGTTTCCCTAGGAATTGTCCTTTTTCCAATTTAATTGGAGCATCTCCCTCTCCTTTTTTATTTTATTTTTGGTTATAAATAACACATGATTATTTTAAATGGTTGTTAGACGTGACTCATTGGTTTTTTTTGTATGTTTTAAGAGAAAGCACTTGTTACAAAGGGGCATGTATTGAAGCAACTTCTATATCCATATGTACATTCTTTTTATGAGTTTTTGAATAAGTTTAATATGATGTTGGCTACTTGGTTTTAATTTTACATCCATCCTCATAGGACTTAGGAGTTTGCATCTAAGTCAAATTGGTGCAACATTTAATAGTAAAAATTATATACCTTTTTGTATCCCCCCTTCATTTTGGGCTCACTTTGACTTCTTTGGTCATTATACAATGAAAATTATAACAAATAACCTGATTTTTTCTCAAAGATTGTACATAATTGGAGACTTACTTGATCCCATTTGTACTCATTCTTGGGGATAGGTCCCAGTCTTTAGTTTTTCCCTTTCCCTCTTAGGTTTAGATACATAATTTATGGTCCATTGGCCCTAGGTTAATTCCATGATTTAAAAAATGAACCTCAAAAGTTTTAAGTTTCAATTCAAACTTGTGGTCAACCTAAACCTTGTAACTAGCAACTGTGTGTCAATTCAAAGCATGAAATTTTTCACTTGCCACTTTTGGACGTATTTGAGGGGTTGATTGTAGTTCATTTTCACATCTATTTAGCACCTAGAAATCCATTACACATTTGAATAATCATTCACTTGATAAGGAGATTCATTATTTATTACCTTCTTGCATCAATATTTAGGGAATTCTTTACATCACTCATTGACGGTTTTGATCCTTTTCAAATTTTGTTAATTCAACACCCTAGGGGTTTTACTATGAGAGAACACCCCATCCCTAGCCAAATCCTCAAAGATGTTCCTAAAATCCTATAGTTAGAGGCAATATATTCTAGATATCCAAATGAATTCAAAAACATGCATCCAAGATTAATAGAGATCAAATCCATGCACTAAAGTTTAGATCTATGGACTTAGGTTAGATCCTACTTCATGCAAATTGCTTTGTTAATCCCTAAAGTGATCCACAATGATAACAAATAAATTTGTAGGTTCAAAAACATTCATCTAACTAATCCCCATTTTCCTAAATATTAACAAGCCACTTACACTCATCTATCACAACATGATTAGATTGAATTTTTAACTAAACACCTTTTATTGATTTATTTAATTTTCACATTTACTTTAACACTTTACTCGACATAAGTTTAACATCAACTAAATTTATCCTAAAGATAATTATAGTTTGATTATTTCACCCTAAAGAACTAAATTTAAACCCTAAAGAAATATATGTAAAAGAGATTTTGTTTTCCTTTAAATAATTTGCTTAACTTAAAAAGAATAAATCTTTATAGATTAAATCATGCTTTATATTTTCTCTTGTTTCAAGATTTCTTTTAAATTTGAAACATTTCCAATCAATGCAATTATGTTGAACTATTGTTTTGATTAAAGTCTGGAAGGAGGGCCCTTACCCATGTTAAACTATTGTTTAAATTACTTTACTATTTATATTTAGTAATCCTTAAAATAACATATAACATAATCATCCTTAAACTGTATGTTTATGTATATTTTTTCAAAATTACACAAGCATTTAACACATCAAAATCCTCTTGAAAATCATAATTGGATCAATAGCACTTATCTAATAAAAAAAATATTATATATTGTTACCCTGTCCTACAATCCCATGGAATATAGGTACTACCAACCAGGACTTGATGCTTCACTTAGCACCATTGATGCCCTTTGGTAAAGGAAGCTTCAGTATCAATCTTCTTTCCACCGCCGGCCAAGATTTGCTTTTTCTTTGGGAACATGGATCCCACTCTGTATTTCACTCTTCCCGCCTTCATTCCAGACAGGTGTAATGTTTTTCTTTCACCCTTGTGTGACTAAAGCGGCTCTTTGTACTTGTACTGCATTACTTCATTTGACTGGTAGCCCAGTACCGCCATTAAAGCCAATATGGGTGGTGGGATCGATCATTGCTGCCACCTTTAACGAGCATCCAGTCAACAGCAAAATGATTACAAGAAGATGGCTAAAAGTTTTTTCCAACACTTGTAGGGACGAGAAAGAGAGAGAAGGGGAAAGAACCCAGTATCCCAAAACAATGCCTATGAACGCTCGCGCTACAGTTAAGTTGAGGCAACTTAGCAGACGGGGAGATTCCTCGGGCGGTGCAGCGTGGAGTAAGAGGTGGAGTAACTGCAAGAAGCTTTCAGAGTTGGGAGATGGAGAACGAGAGCTGTGCAGAAACAGAAAGAATGTAATGGTGGTGGTGGATGCCTCTCCAGAGGCAAAGATAGCCATGCTCTGGGCTCTCAGTAATCTTGTGAACAACCTGGACACCCTCATCTTACTGCATGTCATCCACACCACTCACTTGACTGCATCCAGGCGTGTAGATGGATCATCGTGTGCAAACTACCTCAGATCTCTCTGTAAGGCGGGTAGGCCGGAGGTGAAGTATTCTCTGTTTCATTACTCTGTTTTTGTTCTTTTCAAAACTTCTTATGCTTGGTCCATGTCCTGGGAAATCTTGTCTAACTGGTATGTTTGTTATAGTTTTGAGTCCCCACCCAAAAAAAGTTCTGTTGGTTTTTACAGTTTTACGTATGTATGTACAGCTGAATCAGTTAAATTGCTTGGATTGAAATCAAGAAATTGCAGGATCAAATTCTTTTGCTGTAGCCTTGAATGATATTCTCTGTCCTAATAGATAGGAATACTTCTAAAAAACACTATTTTAATGCAAATGCTTCTGAAGTTTGGCCTTTCAAAGGATATTGCCTAATACTTCTTTTTACAGGCATTATTGAGTGTTTCTCTCAGTGGGTTTTAAGGATTTTTTTTGAATAAAAATTTATTTATTTTATATTTTAAATGGAGTTATTTAGTAATCAGTATATTATGGTTAATGTGTCGGTTGTTTATGTGAGAAATTAGTCTTCATATAAATAATTGATATGTTGGCTACAATATCTTTGTTGTTTAAGTTGGTCAGTCAGAATGTTCTGGTGGAGATCTGATCCTCATGCCAACAATGTATACATTGATCATAAAATGTCGGTTGTTTAAATTTTTTTTTTTAAGTATAAACAGTCAGTATGTTATGGTCAACATATCAATTATTTATGTGAACAACTATTGGAAGAGCTTAAACAAATAACATGTTGTGGTCAATATGTTGGTTGTTAATGTTTTCATATAAACAACCGACATGTTGACTACAATGTACTTTGAGAGATGCAAAATTTAGTTTCTTTTTGGGTGGTTGCAGACCCATTAAAGGTCACTGTAGGATGAAAATTTGATGGGTATGCTACTTGGTTTTCTGTTTTGTTAGGTGGATGTGCAAGCAGTTGTGATACAGGCTGGTGAAAAGGCTGCTACCATTGTCAACCAGGCAAACAAACTCCACATTTCAGTGCTCATACTTGGACAAAGAAGGCCCTCATTGATTCACAGGTTTTTTCTTATAAAAACATCTGCCCATTTGTATTTTCAGCATATTTGGAATCCTAAAATTGATAAAAAATTTGCAGGTTTCTTAGGAAGAAGGATGAGTTGGTAGACTACTGCATTGATCATGCAGAGTGCTTGACTCTGGGTGTGAGTAAACAGAGCAGCAGCATTGGTGGTTACCTCATCAACAGTAAATGGCACAAAAATTTCTGGCTTTTGGCTTAATTATCTATCTATGACTGTAAATGCAACAGAGAAGGAAGGGATTTATGCCTCTACTATTAACAGGCTAATCTTATTGTTAGATAATTTTAATCTCTATTAACATGCTAAGAAAACCTATTAACATGGTAATTTTCACTAAGGTTTGCATATGAATTGGATTACAGGTAGGAGGATGACCTTAGCACTTTATAAGATGTAAATTATTTGCGATGATGTTAACTATGATTACCATGTATATTTGAAGATAAAGCCTTGGAGTTGTGCTATTTAGCGCATATGGGTGATATATTTGAACAGTTGTAAAGTTAGTGGTAATGGTATAAAAAAGATTTTCCTTAGTGATTACATGGTTTAATAAGATTATTTAACATTTTTGTATGTGAGTAAATTAATTTTTTTAGTTAAAGAAGATGATTTTAACAAATTTTGAATCTTGTTATGAAAGAAAATAGATGAAGTGTTTAACATTGTAACAAAAGTTTTTTAGAAGGATACTTGATGATGGAATATATACAAATGAATGAGAGTTTTGGTTTATTATAGAAACACAAATATTGGAAGTTCAAAAGATTAGAAATCAATTATTCATCGATGTTGTTGGGCTCTACAAAAGTTGCCCAATGTAAATAGTTGACATATTGTAGTCAATATATTGACTATTTACATGGGGGCCCACCCTCAATATAAAGAGCCACACACTGAATACATCATGCTGACAATTGAAGGTCTTCCCTACAAAGTGGATTTGCCAATTATTGCTCAAAATTTATGAAGTTTGCAAAAAAATCCTGCTTACCCATTGCATTTATAATTTAAAGAAATGACTTTCCATGTATTGATTTCTCTTGAGGGTAATAGCTAAAACAACATTTTAAATGTTTTAAATTCTTTTTGAGTTGTTTTCTTTGATCTAGAATCTAAATATAATATAAAGTTGTAATGGTGAAAAGTGAATGCCTTGCATTTATATCTTTTATTTTGTGTTACTTTGTATGAGAGTTTTAAGTATTTTCCCAAGCATATAATTATGATTGATTTGACACTCTCACTAACCACAACTTCTAAATGACTCTAAAAAATAAAACTAAAACAATCTCTAGAACTTTATCAACTCTAGGACTATTTGTTCCTCTCATAAGTTTAACTATCCACAAGTGAATTTGAACTAGTTGATCTCTACATCTATTATTTTGACCCACATCTTTCAATTCCAAAGTTCTCCCTAGGCCCAAGCCAACTCCTTTCCAACAAGTCATTTTGTGTTGGCTCTTGTTCCAACTTTTTAATTTTTTTGTGTCTAAGTCAATTATAAAAGAAAATCACCCCATAGGTCATTTATATCAACTCATCCACTATCCATCTATCATCCAAACTTGTAGAGGGATCCTTAACCAATTAAGTCTTTAAAAATCAATCAGAGGCACTATCATATCATTGCACTACACCAACATATTTTGATTATGCCTCTTTCTCAAACAAGTTATGAAATCCTAGTTTCAAACTAGTTCTTTTCATCCCCCATTTGTATTTTGTTCCAAGCTACTCGTATTAGAACAATTTCTAACGCACTCATTGCATGTTGTATTCCTTCCTTTTATAACAAATTATTGGATTGAATAAGGGGCTTGTCATAAGGGGAATATCCTCACTTAGAAAGCTCCCACTAGCATTCATCACAATAGTTATTTTTATTACATGTCTAGATACCCAAATAAATATTTAGTTTTAAGTACAGGGTGAACTTGCAATAGTGGGTTACAAACCTGTGGACGAACAAAAATTGTAGGTGGCCCAAAAAAATTGCAAATACCTTTGAACAAGGGTTACCTTCGAATGAAGATAAAACCCTTCATTTGGTACATTATAATATTTGTAAGTCACATGTTCATTTTTCTAGCTCAAATTCAAAAGCACAGACATAGATTTGATGTGAGATTATATATAGTTTTAGAACTTTTAGAATTTAGCCATCTCATATTTGACAAAAGATTCTAGGTATCAATCGTTTGTGACCACACAAATATTTATAAATATCATTACCTATTGTATATATTTATCTTAAGTATTTATGTGAAGTGTGTTTTACTTTCTTACGTAAATTGGTGAGCTCATTCAATCTTGCACCACCTAGATTTTATACCTTCTGTTTTATTTTTCAACTGAAATTATTCATAATTATTTATGTTTTACATTTCATATTTGATTTACATTAGATATTTGATCAACATTCATTTTCGCTTCATTATTTTATATTAATTAGGGTTTGGGATTTCCTTGATTCTACTATTTTCTTGATCCTTATTGATCTAACCTTTGATTGTGCTTTACTTAATTTTTCATTATCTCATCCTTGCCCTAGTGCATTCCTATATCAAGAATCCTAATGTGTGTGTGTGTGTGTGTGTGTATATATATATATATATATATATATATATAATGTTTATTGCATATTACCCATGCATCCTCTAGGGCATTGTCTCCTTCTACCATGTAGAGGATGCAACTCCATGCTCTATGTGTGCATTAGTTCACAATATCTCTCATTTTCATCTTTGATAGAACTTTTCAATTTTGCTTCCATTTTAGATAATTTTTTAATTCATTTGGCTACATGTATCATGATGTTTATACACATTGTGTGATATATGATGATGAGGACATAGCCCTACATTTTCATGATACATCTAGGGATTTTGTTTCATTTGATGTCATTGTACCTAATGAACATATTCTTTTTACATCTCATGATCATTCTCCTCTTGTACCTTTAAGTTCTATATATGCCTCTTTTGCTAGATCTTTCCTTGAGGAGCCTAGTGATTTGTGGTTTGATTTGGGCTTTCCTATCTATTCATATAAATAATGTAGTGATGATATGTATGATGATTGTATTTATTCTACAACTAGTAATGTGGTTTTAGATGGTAGTCATTTTTCTTTATCTTTGTTACTTGATTATATGTGATATCTATAAAACACATATATAACATTGTAAGAAAATGAATCATCTATGATTATGTGTTATAAGTTGGTTATCTTTTTTGGAATTGGGTAGTTGCTATTTTATCCTGTAGTGAATTTGGACAACCGAGTTCATGAGCAAGGTCTTGAAGCTTCTAGATATGTGCTTGTAACTCCTAGACATGTCATGAGGTCTCTTTCCATGTTAACTACTTACCTCGTGGTTTTAACTAATAATTTTAGAAACCATTTATGGCTTTTTGGAAGCCTTTACATATCTATTAGAACTTTGAGATAATTTTTTAGTTGAGGATGTATAGGTTTGAGCAAGGTTACTTTGGTATAATTCTACTAAGATTCCACCATGGACAAGAGATGGTATACTCTTATTATTTGTTTTTCATTTTGATATGTAATATGGCTATGTATGTATTATTGCATGTGTAATATGTGATAGGTTTCCAAGATAGATGATATTTTATGTTGAGTAATAGGTTGAAGAACATGTGTTAAAGATGGGTGTTGATCTCCATATTGGCACAAACACATGTTGTAACTATTTATTTGTTGAATAATACAAAGGTTTCATATTGTGTAGAGGGTTTTCACCTAAAAGGGTTTCCCCCATCTACATCTTGGGTTTCTTCTCCCTTGGTGAATTATATCTCTTCTTATACTATTTTCTCTCTTTGTATTTTTCTCTAAAAGAAAGCTTTACAAGTCATTATGTTGCTAAAATTTTAATAGATTTGTAATCTACTCAAATTTTATCATAGGATTAATGGTGGAAAGGAGCTCGTTTTTTGAACATTTGGTATCAAAGATGTAGGGTTGGTTATATGGGTTGCATGTGAAATACATTTTCTTACATGTGGGTTGCATTTTCTTACAGTTGGGTTTCAAATAATGGTTCCACAGTGTTATGTGTTGTGTATTATTTATTTTGATTTTTAAGTTGGATAAGCTTATGGTGATTTACAAGGAATGGTTTGTTTTATTGGTCATTTATGTAGTGGAAATTTGTTGTAGTTGATCTTATTTTTCAGAAAATAATGTCTTGTACTTGTTGGATGGAGAATGAAGGAGTTTTAAGAATACCTATCATCGTAATTGGAAAATACTTGAGATCTCTTATGGTGAGAGTTTTGATGTTAATATATCTATTTTAACAGATGGTCTTCTTTATGGGCATGTTGGTTCTGTTGTTGATGTGTGAAGTTTATTTTAGTTTGAATATGGTTTCACTTTAGTTATATTTATATTTCAACTTTGATGTTTTTCTTGCAATTATTGACTAGTTATTTCTATGAAGAGGGAGGTACCATTCCTAGAATATATATTTGTGGTTTTAGTGGTAACATATGGGAAATAATGGTGGAAATTGGATCTATGGCTAAAATAATGATAATGTATTTAAGAGTTGAAACGTAAAAAGATGAATGGGAAAATATCTGTCTTTTAGAAGATGCAGGGTTTCTAACCTTGGTGATAGAACATATGTAATTCCATGGTTTTATTTTACTATTTTGGTAATAACATTATTTTAGCATCCTATAGATTATTTTATCTATTATTGTTGGAAGCTTATTTTATCTATTAGTACTCTAGTTTACAACTATTGAATGTTAATAGAAAAGTTTGTGTCTAGATAAGTTTCTCTTGAAAATAGAGGGTTCATAATCATATACATATTATATTTATGGATTCTAGCTAAGACCATGTTCATAAACATATTTAAGTAAAAGAAACATATTTAACTAAAAGAGGGTAAAAACTTTATTGATCCGAGAAAATAGTACAAAGTAAAAGAGTGCAATCGACCCACCAGGGGTCACAAACCAACAACAGAGTCCTCATGCAAATCCCAAGAAACATCTCATATCCTCCATAACCAGATCTTCTAGCTCTTGAGAAAGATCCTTTGGAAGATTTTCCCAGTCTTCCACATTCCAAGTTCCCATCCACTGAGACACCCATTTAGCCAAACCATCAGCCACCTTATTTCATTATCGTGGGATATAGCAGAAGGTGATGGAATCTAGGACCCCACCCAGAGAAATGATTTGCTTAACCACCACAACCAACTTCCAATTCCCATTCTATAATGGATGCTTATTCAGTAAGTCAATCACAATCTGAGAATAAAACTTACAAATCATCCTTCTCCAACCAAGGGCACAATCCCATTTCAAAGCCAAAAGAATAGCCAATGCCTCCATGGAATTGTTAGAGTGTTGACCTCTATACATCAAGAAGAAGAACTCAACCACTCCATACCTATCCTTGTCAATTCCATCGAACCCAACATGGCTAATATTTCCTCTAGAGGACCCATCAATGTTAATCTTTAGCAACCCAAGAGGGGTAGGTTTCCAATGATCACCTCTTAGAACCTTCCCTCTAGCACTTCGACCTGGCCTAGGCCTGAGCCCACCCCTGTCACTATCTGAAAGACCTAAAGTACGAACCAATCCCATGTCTCCAGGATCCATAGGGACCAAAAGATCACACTTATCAACCAAAGTCTCTTGAAGGACCCCCAATATTCTCATCCATACTTGACACACCTGAAACTTCTTATCCAAAAACATCTTGTGGTTGCACTCCAACTAGATATGCAAAATAATCAAGTTGGGACCAATTTTCTAAGCTATTTGGAGGAAAGAAGTCTTAGCTAGAGAGTTCTCCAACCTAATCCAGAACTCTTCCAAAGAAGAGGCGTGTCTGCATAGCTGGTTCTAGACTTCCCACCAAAAATGACAAATCATCTTAGCAAAAGGACACTGAAAAAGGAGATGAGAAGTGCTCTCATCATTACTGGAGCACATGACACACCTAGAGGGGCCCTGGAAATGATGATTCCAAAGATTCTCCTAGGTCAGACATCTATTATGAACCACCAGCCAAGAGAAAGAATTACAATTGGGCCAAGAAAATTTATTCCATATCTGTTTCCACTAGGGGACCCTTGTACACCCAAAAACCTGCTTATAACCAGAGGCAACATATAATTTTCCTTTTGGTTCATGACCCCAAGCTAGAACATCCCTCTCCAAAGGAGAGTTACAAACCCTTCTAGCCAAAACATAGGCCAATTGTTGACGATCCTCCATCGATCCCCCAGGAGGAAATTCATGTGGTCCTTCCACCTGAACATAGTTGTATGAGCAAGAACATGAGATGTTTTGAAATTGGCCACTCTACACCATCCAACCTCAAGGAAATTCCTACAAAAATCCTGTAGATGAGAGTGAGTTGAAATGATAGGAGGGTGACCATCCCAAGAATTAAACTAGACTAGCTTAGCTCCCCTTTTGAGGTTCCCCCAATCATAAAACCCTTACCCATAAGGCTGAATCTAGGCACATCAACACTCTCCACACCCCTGACATATTTTGAGGTGAGGACCTTAGCCCAAATCTAATGTTGTTGAGAGCACCATCTCTAGTAGAGTTTAGCTTCCAAATCTTTCCCATTCAAATCATCCTGACATAGCCCAAGCCCACCTTCTTGCTTTGGCCGACTCACATCATCCCACTTAACCAAGCTTCACTTCCTCGAGAGGAGGTTTTAGACCAGAGAAACTATCAGGAGAGGCTCTCAAACTCTTTGATAAAGTTGGCAGGGGTAGACAGAACAAATCACCTATGCAAAGGGATATCCTGAACCACATACTTCAAAAGCATCACTCTTCTAGCAGTAGAGAGTCACCTACAAGTCCAACGACTGACACTTGCATGACTGCATTAGTCCCACTTGAACAACCTTAGAATTGTGTGGAACAGGAATACCGAGAATGAACGAGGAGAGTGAGCCAATATGAAATCTAAAAGTTCTAGTAATTATCTTTAAGACCAAGAGAATAAATAAAAGGACTTATATGGTGATGCTTTCTCAAGCGGCCGAATAAATGCATCCCAGAAACCTTCCCCTCAAGTTTGTTTAATCACTCCATTGCGCGTACGGCTGCGGTGCGATGTGTCCCTAGAATTGGTTAGTGCAAGAAATATTTAACTTTTTAACCACAATTGAGGACCGAAACCACATAGAGTTTGGCTCAAATACGAGTCCTCAGCGAATTTGAATCAATAAATTATGGGGATAAAGGATCCACGCCGCCGAAGACCCTAGAATTACCAAAATCTCGGATGGCTCTCCATTTGACAAGCATAGAGGAGACGCCTGAAATATAGCGCTTCATTCGGCGCCCGGCCCGGAAATCCGCCAGATCTTGGGATGAAAATACATTTCTTCCGATCCGCGGCTTTTGGGCGGCGGCATCCGGCAACCAAACGCTGGCACCTCTCTAGAGGAGGCCATGGATCGTTTCATTTCAACCACAATAACAATTCCATTTGAGTAGCTAACCAACAACAAAACTACAGCGCCGCCAGTGGCGCGACGCTGACTTCAAATGTTTCCGCGGTGGCGGTTGCATTTTACGACACCGAGGAAATACGGTCTTCAAAATCCCGGGGTGGCTCGCTTGAGCAGGACCGAGGCAAGGAAAGTGGCCATTCGCGGCTCTTAGAACAGCTGTTGTTGGGACTCTCTTAACCCCAAAGAAAGTAAACCACCGCTGATAACCTCTTTGCCAAGAAAATCCCCTCAAAGGGCTTAAAAATCAAAGGCGAATTTAGAGTCTAGGATATTTTCCTTTCTTCATCTGAAACACTATATCCACCAGCTACGTTAAGGAGATTGGTTTGAGCAGAGAATCATTCATTTCACTAGTCACCAAAGAAGGGATACATGCTAAGATTGCAACTTCATCCTCATTGGCAGGAGGTGAATCCTTAGAAAAAAAAAGCAGAAAAAATTGGACCGTCTCTTTCAAAATTTCAACAGAGGAAGAAAAATGAACCCCCTCTAGGAACCTAAGAGAGGAAATGCTATTGCACTATCTTCTATCCTTAACCAAATTGTGAAAAATGAAGTATTCTTGTCACCTTCCTAGAGCCAATCAATGTGAGACTTTTTCTTCCAAAAAATTTCCTCATGAAGCTCTCATTCCTTCACATCCTTCACAACCACCCCTTCCAGCCTACCCAAATCCTTAGAAAGCCCCTGGTCGTGGATCTATTGAGTAATGGAATCCAAGTGCTCGAGTTTCCCTTTTAGCCTAAAAAATGTTGCTGGAATGGTATCTATTCCATCATTTCTTGACATGTATTTGATATATTGCAGCCTCTTGGTGAAGGAGCACATAGCAGTGCCATAAGCTGACTTCTCAGAATGCCACCACATAGGAACATGATCATGAAGTGATGCATCTTGAAGCCACATGAGTTGAAATCTAAAAGACTATTTTTTAGAATATCTAGTAAAGCAAGCAAAGAATTTGATCGACCAATGATCAGAACCTCGTCAATCCATAATCTTAGAGCTAGTTGACCATCTGTCACCAACCAAAAAGTTAGACACCAAGAACCTGTCCAACCTTTCTGAAATGACATCTCCATTCCTCCTATTGTTCCAAGTGAACATCCCATTCAAGGGTTTGATATCCACCAAGTTCAAAAGGGAAATATTGTGTCTTAGGAGATTTGAGGAGGGGTCTAGACAAGCATTGCCACCCCTTTTCTCCTCCAGAGAGGAGATAGAATTGAGGTCTCCCACCAGAATACAAGGAAGAAAAGGATCTAAAGAATGTAGATATCTAACATGTGACCATAAATAAATCTTACCAAGAATATTAGAAGGAGCATAGATGTTAAAGAGAAGGATTCTCTCACCTAACTCCAGATTGGAAGTAACTAGAGAAATAGAGTATCTACAGGAGAGCCACCAAATAGGAATAAATCTATGCGGATCCCATAAACAAGTAATCCCACCAGAGCTATGTTATGATTCCACACACTGACAGTGGACTCTACCCAAAGTATTAGAAGCCAACTTCAACATACTTTCAATAGACAACTTAGTCTCCTAGAGAAAAACCAAATTAGGGGAGTGAACACGAATCAACTCACGAATAGCCTTTTGTCTATGGATACTATTCATACCCCTAACATTCCAAGATATCACAATCATCTCTAAGGTTTGGATAAATTAGAATCAATAGTCCTCACCGATCCAGACTCCACCAATGTCTCGCCAATTAACTTTATCTTTTCTTGGTCCTTTCTACCACCCTTTAGAGGCTTCTTAGGAGCCCACTTTTTAGGGGGGTATTGCTATAGGCCCAAAGCAAAAGAAGATGATTTAATTTTACCTAGCTCCTCAACACATTTTTTGACTGAGTTTGGAACTAGGAACAACAAAATCCACAATAATCTTTGGCATCAAGCTTGCCCCCTCAAGTACGTGAGCTGATGGAGGAAGATTCATGTCCATCTGAGCCACTTGATCCCCTAATGCAGCTTGGAAGGATATAATATTCAGCTAATTATAAAGGTTCTTCTCCACTAAGGAGCCTTCAATCACTTGCATGTCAAGGGGAACACCCTCCTCTTGAAGCAAGTATTCTAAAACATCAAACCTATTAAATGTCTCCTCTTCCTGCCAATCTCCGAGGATTCTATTTTGACCTCTACTTCTATTGCAAGGCTTATCTAGCACAAAACATTCCTTATCTACCACCACCCCCTACATGGGAGTGTTACCTTTGTCTATCTTTGAAGTAGACCGAGACAGAGCATTACCCAAACCAACAACATTGACAACTTTGGGACCTTTTCACTGAAGGTGGCCATATTCATGGCATAAACAACATCAAAAAGGCAATGCCTCATAATCCAACTATTGGGTCCAAGTAGTTGCCCCAATTCTCAATTGAGGCCATGTGTGATCTTGAAGTCTTAGGAGATGCATATTTTTGTCGCAATTCCTTGGTTAGCTCTATTATCAATTTTAGTGGGAGTGTAGGTAGTGATTTGGATTTATTTTTTTGATGGATATTTATGTCATGGATAACTCTTGGTTATTGTTGTGTACCATTACTTGGAGTTGTGAGGGTTCTATGTTTGTTAGCAAAATATGTTCTAACTTCATGTTTAGTAAGGTTTTTGGTAACATTGGATCATTTTGAGCTTTATTACATAGTTGAATCTCTTGGTTGTATGTTTTTGTTTCTTTTTGTAGGAGTTTTTGTTGATGCCATATGATGATCATGAAAAATACTTTAGATTATTAGAATATTATAGTAGCATTGATGTTATCTATACTTGTAGATAAATGTGATATCATGTGGTCATTATTGTGTTTTTAAAGTTTAAACTAATCATGTTTTTAGAACCTTGACCATGGTTTGGTGTTATAATTTCTTGATTTAATATATTGGTTACTTGGGTATAACTATTTGATGTAGGTTTACCTATAGAGTTATATTAGAATGGAGGTATCCATTTTATATTTGTTGCACTCAAAGATAGGTTTATCTCTTAGTGTAGAGATTTAAACTCAAGTTACCATGATTTTGAGTTCTTGGAGTTTGCATTAGCCTCGTAGAGGGAGACTTGGTATTGATTTTACTATTTTGTTTTAATTGGGTTTGTATATTGATCAATTTGCTTTGGGGGACTCTTGGAGTGCAAGTGTTGCATGGAATATTGTGGCCCCAACTAGGATGAGGTGATTGGTTTTATACAAGGAAAATTGGTGCTTTGGAGGATATAAACTATGATGTCTTGTTTTGAATCTAGAACAAGTGGGGTCTAGCCATACATGGCCATTTTCTACTTCTATCATAGTTGGATTTTTATTATTATTATCTAATAATGGTTTTTTATCACCCTCTTATGTTGCTTCTAGTTCTTATTTATTTTTTAGTTTGGAGTATGTTAGTATGAGGTGGTTATTTATGCATCTATTGATTTAATAGATGGATATTCATGGGTTTTCTTGAGGATATGTAGGTTTTATATGGTCAACCGAGTTTTATCTATCTTTATGATGCCCTTGCAATGTAAGTACATCAAGTGAGAGAATATTAGTATTAGGTGTGATATTCACCTTGTAAGTCCTAATTCAATAATGTGGTCATCCAAGGTAGTATTTCATTTGTGTAATTCCAAAGATCATGGAATAGGTGAAATGGGATTCTCATGTGAGATTTGAAGGAAAATATATGGAGTGGAATATTTTGCTAGACACTTGGTAATATTTTTTGTAAGGGGAATATTATGAACACTTGAGATGAATTAGAAGGGAATCTATGACACCTTATTATGTCATAAGATGTGTAAGAAAAATCTATAATATTGTAATAGGTGTAAAAATATCTATGATGATGTGCAAAAATTCAATGTTCTTTTTTGGACTTGAGTAGTTGCTATTTTCTCCTCTAGTGAAGTTAAACAACCAAGTTCATGAGAAATATCTTGAATCTTCTAGAAATATGTTTGTTAATCCTTGACACATGTCATGAGGTCTCCTTTCATGTTAAATAATTAGCTCATTATTTGAGTAATGGTTTTGGAGAAACTATTCATGGTTTCTTAGATGTCTTTGTGTCTATATTGGAGCTTTAGGATAGTTGTTTATGTGATTACAGGTGCACGTTTGACCAACGTTACTCTACCAAAATTATACTAGGATTCCACCATGGAAAATATATGATATAATCTTGTTATTATCTGTTCTTCATTTTAATACTTAATATGACTATACATGTATAATTACATGTGTAAGATATGATAGGTTTCCAAGATGGATGATATTGCATGTTGAGTTTCATGTAGAATAGGTGTTAGATATGGGCATTGATCCCCATATTGGAACATATAATTGTATTGAAATTGATTTTTGAATAATATAAATCTTTCATGGTATTTAGAGAGGGGGTTTTTATTGGAAAGAGTTTTCCCCAAGTAAATCTTGTGTTTCTTCTCTCTCGATGGATTATCTCTCTTCTTCTTCTTCTTAAATTATTTTCTCTCTTTCTATTTTTATCTAGAAGTGTGATTTATGAGTTGTTAAGCTAAAAAAATATTGAATACACAATCCTAAACACTCCCCTCTTAGGGTTAATGGTGTAAATGAACTCTTTTGCACAATGACCTTCCTATGATATGGTTGATAATTCTTTGATTCAAAATATATATAACTATTGATATTAATGAAAATTTATTATATTATGATCATATAGTTCATACTTCTAATGTACACATCATTTATGATCCTTGTTATCTATATATAAAATTCTATAGATTCATCTAGCTTGATTTATAATTAATACAATGATATCAGTATAACATGATGATGTTATTCTCTCTTTGTCTCTTCATGAATTATCTAATGAGAATTTCTAGCTAATTCTTGTTTGATTGATGATGATGCTTTACCTTATTTATTAAATGATATTGCAAATTATGATCATGTTGATGATGATGCTTAACCTTATTTATCGCATGATGTTGCAAATGGTGGCCATGCTAATGATGATGCTTTACCTTATTTTTTACATGATGTTGCAAATTATGACCATGCTTCTCGATTAAAAAATACAAGTGCTTGTCATGTTCAAAATGTTGGTATGTCTCATGATTTTTTATATTTTATGCTTTATAGTGATCATATTTTTAGAGATCCATGGATTGAAGTATTTATTAGTATTAGAGATGGTTATTATAAAGGTTTATAGATTCATTTTATTTTATTTTACTTTATTTATTATGTTCATATCAATTTGATGACAAGTTTTAAATTTTTATGTTTAAAGAATTTAGCTGATGAAGCTACGGATTATGGTATGATTTACATGATTAAAAAACATTGAATCTATGTCTCTAGTGATCAATTGAGTGCAAACTAACGATAGGAAAAATAGTGGTAATGTTTAATTTTTTTAAATAGATAATTTTTTTAACATTTATAGTTCAAATTTTAATTCATTGTAAAAATGCCTTGTTAATGCATTGAATTTAGGCCTCACAAACTTTCCACAAATTTCCTTTAAAATGACATCAAATTTAGATAGCATCTCATTACCCTAATTTGATAAAACACAAATATTTTGTTCAAGAAACTCTTTGGATCCAAGAAATGTAACTTATTAATGGTTTGTGCTGGGTTGTTTGCGTTGTTGGCCCGGTTGCTGTATTCATCATTGTATTAATGGTTTGCTGCGGATGGCGCTTGTTTTGGTGGGACCAACACCCATACGGCTTTCTGCGCGCATAATTTATCAGGTTAGAGCTACGTAAAAGGTGTTTGAATTGTTTCAAGAGGTACTCCCAAACTTAAATAGTTGTGAATTCGAAAAATAAAAATATTTCTACATATTTGCGTATCCTTTATTGAATGGCAAGGTTTTGCCAGAAATAATTTATTGTTTCTCACAAAGTTAATAACTAATGATGCTGTGGCAAGAAAAATAACTCTACGAGGAATTACTTCGTTTTTCGCGTGAAAGTAAATAAAGAAGCGTTTGGTTAAGTAGGTAAATTTTTTCTTTTTCATATATCATTTTAATTACGCGTTAAATGTGAAGTATAGAATCAACTTTTTGAATTTTAGCTTCAAATTTACGAACAAGCAGAAATTGAGTTAACTTTCAATTTGTACATGTTTTCGCCATTACAATATTATTACAAGTAGAGTGGCACCCCATAATGGGCAAGCTGCTGCAGCGCAGGAACATTGTTTGCGGAAGGTAGAATAACGAGGTGCTTACCTCAATCTGGCAGAGCGGTCCTTGCACCTTCGGCGAAGTGAAACCGCGCTTCGTGAAGGTATAACCGGGAACCACAAATTATCGCGGGTGAGTTTTATAGTGTTATGTCACCGCATAGCCGTCAAATATAAATTTAGATTATAAGTGTGAAAAATCTAACTAGATATGCAATCTAGATCACTATGAACCAACTAATGCAAGTAGAAACTTTTGTATTACTTTGGCCAAAGTTTTGAATTACTTCAAACACTTCCTTAAGAAGTGAAGTCATTTGTTCACACACCTCTAACTTGACTTGGAAACCACCTTGACCTAAGATTTAACTCAAAATTGACTATTTGACCAATTGGTTTGACTTTTCATAAAGTCACTCAATCATAAAATAATGACTCACTAAGGTGGTAAACGACTAGGATGGGCATGCTTTTCTAACTTTGAACACCCATGTTACATTCTCGTAACAACTTGGGACTTGACAACTACCATTTGTTCAAGTTCTTGCATTCAAACCATGAGAGTAAACTACTCCTATTTTCATGCATATATGGTTAATAATGATGACACACTGTCATCGACTATAGACACTTGGTCTCATTTTTAAGGTAATGACTACTTGTCAAAATAAGTATAATAATATAATATTAATCATTAATAGAAGATCATTTCTTCTTTAATAATATTTTAAACTTCTCAATGTTTTACTTTATGGTTCCATTCTTCAAAAACATAATAACAATTTCAATTAAATACAAGATCAAATATTGTCTTATTTTGTTTAAAGGAAAACTATGTTCAAGTATTGAATATTCTTCAATAAATTACTTTATGAAGTTGGTTTAATTCAGTTAACTCAGCTAGAAAGTATTTGACTTATCTCATAATTTCACAAATATTTATCCCAAATTATCCTTATATATCTTTATAAAAATATCTATATATATACATATATATTCATTTATTTAAACCTCAATATGAACGAATATACATGTATATATATAAATAAATGTTTATAACCAAAATTGAGAAATATTATCTTTCTGAAAAAATCTATTTAATATTGAAAAGAAGTATCTTTCAGTTTAGTTGTCCCTACCAGAAATGAAAGTAAAATTATCTAAATTCAATTTCAAACTGAAAAATCTAACTAATCTTTTCTCCTTTTAAAAACTGGAAAGTATAAAATTCAAGTTATGAGTTTACATAAAAAAAAATGGATATTAAAACATGCCTAATTATTCTTTCTTTGCTCTACAGTTGAGCTCCAAAATTCATAGTCACAATGCCCAATTGAATTGCCCCCAAAAACTTTAGCTTGTTATAGTGTGAAAGTTTCAAATGCTTATGTATTTCTTCAGAAAATACTCACAGACCTGATGAAGAAAAATGCTTTTTTAACCAATAATCAATGAAGAAAAATGCTTTTTTTTTTCCACAGAAACCCGCAAACCCTTCCTTCCATTACGTTAATCTTTAATTATCAAATTCCATATTAATCTTGGAGCCACTTTTCTTAATAAGTGGCATGCTAAATATAACATCCATCGCCACTTATTATTCTTA
>VDFB02134838.1:106733-117134 GCA_007258455.2 Sequoia sempervirens
TATTTTTATATTAAAAAAAAGTTTATTTACATGACTAGGAGTTGTTGGAACATCAATTTACACATCATTTATCTAACAATTTTAGCTAGAAAAGTTGTGGACATATCTAACTTAGCTAGAATGATTCTTATTAGATCATATGTTTGACCAAAGTTGATTTTTAGTTAGAAATATTTAAATTCAGTTGTGCTAATAATTTGGTCGAAAGTGTGACATAGCTTTGTACTTTTACTCTTATTCAAATTCAAGATTAACTAATTGATAAAAAAATTGATTCATGACATAAATAACTTTATTTTTCTCATCGAAAATGAATAAGCCAAGATTCAACTAGGTTTTAGATCCTACTTTTAGACTTGACTTAGCAAATCGCACAAATTGACTTCAATAATAGGATTGGGTAGACCTACTTGAATGTGTAGGAAAACTCAATTGGCATAACTTGTTTAGTTATGAAGTCTATATTCCTCCCTTTGGTGATACTCTCCCTCTCCCTTTGGAGGGTAAGAAAATAGTCATGCGTTTCACTTAGAATCCAAATCAAATAGTTAGTCTTTATTAATCACATCATCATAATCTTGATTTTATAACAATAATAATTGTATACATCTAAAAATGGTCACAATTGATCAAGCTTGTTAATTAATTAAATATGAATTATTTAATTAATCTTCTAAAGTCATCTACATATAAATAAATTTAATTATTTATTTATATCGTTCACTTTTATAATCCTTTTACCTTAATTAAATAAACAACTTTATTTAATTATTACCACCTTCCATATTCCTCTTAATTAAATTAAATAAATTTTATAATTTGTTTAAATTAATTATCATATTATTCATAATTTGAATGTTTAAATTCAAATAATGGAATATTCCTCCAAACACCTTCTTCATCTCATAGTTAAATTAAATATTACAAATATAACACCTTTTCTCACTTCACACATAATTAAATATTTTTAATATTTAATTACCTTCCATTTTCATTTCTCACACATAATTAAATATTAATTATTTATTTATGAAAACTTCTAAATTCATTGTCACATGTAATTAAATAAATTTATTTATGGGAATTATCTTCAACTACAAAACCAACTCATAACTAAAGATGGCAAATGACAAGTTGCCTTTATTTTTGAGTGAAATGTTTTGTGGGAAGGAAACATCTTCCATTATTCTCCCAACCTTCCATCTTTTTCTCAATTTCCAAAATCTCTCACTGTTCATCTTGACAAGCTTGATTTCAACTGTTGATCACATCGGCCAATAAGAATCTTTCGAAAACTCTATAAATACCCTACGAATCCAAGCATTGGTTACACACACATTATAGACAGGCAATTAGCATTTTAACATTGTCATTATCAGCTTTAGCATTCATAATTTCGTAATTTTACATTCTAGCAATCACGTTTAGTTTAAGCATGTTAATCATATCTTAGCATAGCATGCATTCATCTTTACTCTCGTTCTCTAGGAAGACTATTTGTTGAGCCTAGCATACAATCTGAGAGCAAGCTGGATCAACAAAAACACTGGAGATAGAGGACAATGGGACGTCATTGAAGAAACTGTTGTTATTAAGAGTTTGTTGTAGTTTTTAATTAGTTTTCTTCAATATAGTGTCTTATTGGTGTGTTTGATTTGTTTTTAATCTACATTTGATACACTTAAAAATCGATCACACAATAATAATCATCAAAATTAAAATACATTGCATTGCATATAATCTCATCATAATGTTAAATAACATAAAATCATAATCATCTAGTTAAAATGCATAAATCTTTTGGATTAAACTATGTATGAGTTTCAATCGATGTTTCAGAGCACACTCAATGATCCATCATCATCTAGTTTCAAAATGCATTTTAACGTAAATAGTTAAAAGTAACTTGGTAAAAAAAAAATTGGGGTGTAACATCCCCCCATAATTATCATCATTCTTGATGATTTAGTGTATCATAACATAAACATAAACAAGTTTTTTCTTTAACAATTTTAAGAAGCATGAAATAAATGAGGAATTTTTTGACAAATTTCATTATAGTCCTCCCATGTAGCACTATCCTCTGTAAGGATAACTTTAAGAACCCCCTCGGAAAGGTGAAAAACACAGTGAATCTTGTATACTTCGAAAAAAACTCCTTTTTCAAGGAAAATAATAAATTCCAATTGGAAAATATTTTTGTAATCATTAGAAGTCGTAGAAAATCCTAATTGTATTTTTTAAACCAATAAAATATTTTCATTGGAAATTAAAACTTTTTGAAACCAAAAATATATTTTTGTTGGTGAATTAAACCTATTTTCAAACCAAAAAAATATTTATGTTTGTGAATAAAACCCATTTTCAAACCAAAAAGAATATTTTCATTGACAAATTAAACCTATTTTCAAACCAATAAAAAAATCTTCTTGACGAACTAAACCTATTTTCAAACTAATGAAAAATTTTCATTGGCAAATTAAACTGGTATTCCAATAAAAATCATAGCATGGGTGGTGAAAATATCAAATGCTATATTTTGTTCTATTCTAGGACAAATTTTTCACACAATCAAATTTGTACATAAGGTCTCAAGAATGGAGACAATTGTCAACATATTATAGGTTCTTATCAAAAGTGAGCCACTAAAAGAAGTACTATGTTTGAAGTCAAATGTCAGTGCAAGTTAACGACTAGTAACTATGAGTTAGATTATTTAATAAGTTAATAAAACATTAAAATACTCAAAAAACTAAAATTGCACTAACAATAAGTACGAGTTATATTATTGTGCAACTTAACCATTTGATGAATGTTTGATGGACATGTCTAGTTGCATTCTGGAAGTAAATGTACAAAGCACTAGACATGAGAATTCAATCCTTTGGAATAACCCTAAAACCATTAGATTTGCAAATATCAATGGTTGATCTTTTATTACTTATTAAATCACTTAAAGTCATTACTCATTTTTTGTGAAATAATATTATCACATCAACATGTGTGTCTTGTGGTGAATTAAATGCTTAAGTGCTAAGTATTGATGTCTTCATTCTATATATACTTCACCAATTTGATGTTCTTCATATCATTTATAACACATTTGTTTTCTCTCTTCTCTATTCACAATTTCACTATGATATTATAGAGTCTTCATGGCATGTCATGCTACCCAAATGTTTTTGGGAGAAAAGAAGCAACAATGCACACAATAGATGAAAGTTGGGTATGGTTTTCACTATTCTTTGTGTACATGTTGAGGAGGCTATAAGAACAATTCTGGGTAGGGAATGACTTTTTTTTTTTGAAAACAAAGGGGTAAAAACTTTATTAGAAATCAGAAAAGAGCATTACAATAATAACCACGGGACCCAGTCCCAGAAAACAAGGCGAAAACCCCACAACATAAAACAAAATCAACTATCCCCATGTATCCTCCTATCCTCTTCCAAGAACCGGTCTAAATCCAGATGCAGCTCAGGGTTAACTTGATCCCAATCCTCAACCTTCCAACCACTATCTTGCTCAGAGGCCCATTTGGCCAAGCAGTCAGCAGCACGATTCCACTCCCTTGGGATGTGAACAAAGGATGCCTCCTCCATCCGAGAACTAACTTGAAGAATCCGTTGAACCACCGAAGCCAACTGCCAATTTATATCAGATATCTTTCGCTCATTCAAGAGATTAATCAAAATCTGTGAATCAGCTTCACATATAACCTTTCTCCATCCCAAAGCAAGGGCCCTCTCAATAGCATGAAGAATTGCTAGACCCTCCATGAAGTTAACAGTCTTCACCCCCTCATGTATAGAGAATAGAAAAATCACCGAACCAGCTGAGTCCCTGCCAACCCCACCAATTCCAGCAGGCCCAGGATTTCCCCTAGAAGAACCATCAGTATTGATCTTTAAAAATCCATTGGGAGGAGGTAACCACCTTCCAACCCGTTGGACCCTCTTTTTCCCATGCCTACAGTTCCTAGAACTGACAAAAGATGAATGAATTTCTTGAAGACCTAGTCTGGCCACCAACTCAGCATCACCTCTCTCCAAGGGGAAAACCACATCACATTTAGCTAAAACAGACTCCTGCACCATTCCAAGCATACGCATCCAAACTTGCCGACCCACCAACTTCTGATCACGAAAAATTCTGCGGTTCCGCTCCAACCAAATCTGCCAAAGCAGAAAGGTAGGGCCCACGAACCAAACTTCCTGCAAAAAGGAAGCCATAGAAGGAGGTCTTCCCATACTATCCCAGAATTCAACCAAAGAGCACGCATGAATACAGGGAAGCTTCCACACCTCCCACCACCAATGCCAAAGCTGCACAACAAAGGGGCACCGAAAGAACAAATGTGAAGAATCCTCTTCCGCTCCCCCACACAAAACACAAATTGAAGGTCCTTGAAATCCTCGTTTACGAATGTTATCCCAGGTCAAGCACCTATTCCAAGCCAAAGTCCAAACAAAGCAGTTGCATTTAGGCCACGAGAGTTTATTCCACACCCTTTTCCACCAATGAACCTCCGCCCCAGTTAGCTTCTGAGCCAATAACACCTGATAACCAGAAGCAACAGAGTAAACCCCCTTAGGATTATGGGTCCAAGCAAGAATATCTTCTTCCAGAAGAGAACTACAACTCCTACTATGAAGAATCTTGTGAAGCTCAGCACTTTCTTCCGCAAGTCCCAAATCTGGCCACTCTGCGGGATCCTTCCAATGAGCTACCTCCAACTGACCAAAAGAAGCAATAGACTTGAAGTCACTCACCCTAGCCCAGCCAGCCTCGAGAAATCTTTGGCACAAAGGAAGTAGATTGGGGAACTGAGAAGTAAGTGGAGGGAATCCATCCCAAGAATCCGACCAGAAGAGAGCTTCAGTTCCTCGTCTACAGATCCAAAATAAACCTTCCTTAATAAGCTTTGCACCCTTCTGAAGAGTATTCCAAATCACTGAACCTTTCCCCTCAAGAGGGTAACGAGGAAGATCCTGCCGTGGAATCCCCGGGAAATACTTATGAGATAATATCCTGGCCCACGGCTGATCCTGTTCCACACACCATCTCCAAAATAGCTTAGCAGCAATAGCCACTCTAGATAACGCAGACTGTCAAAGACTAAGACCACCAAATTGCTTTGGGTTGCACACAACATCCCACCTAACCAGGCTCCACTTGGAAGAAGCCAAACTTCCCGCCCATAAGAACTACCTTTCAAGAGAATCCAACTCCCTCAGAAAACCCATCGGAGCCACCTGAAGCATACATCTGTAGGTAGGGAGAGCCTGCACCACCGACTTGAGAAGCTGAACCCGCCCCGCAAAAGACAACCATCTGTGGGTCCAATGATTAACTTTTGCACGGAGCTTATCAATAATATTCTGCCAAGAACCCTTGGGAAGATGGCGAACAGAAATTGGGAAACCCAGATAAGTCAAAGGGAGAACCCCTATCTGAAACCTTAAGATATTAGCAATTCTTCTCTGTATGGGGCTCGGCGTGTTGAAGAAGAATATGGAAGACTTCTCCTCATTAATCAATTGTCCTGAAGCAACAAGATATATGTCCAACACCTGCCTCAAGTTAGTAGCTTCCCTAACAGTAGCCATCCCCATCAGGGCAGTATCATCCAACAAACTGCAAATGAGATTGCGGAGGCAAGTCTCCACCCCATCGCCAACCTTGAATGATGCCAAGCTCCACCCTTCTTTTCAACAAACGACCAAGGCCTTCCACAAGAAGTAGAAAAAGATACGGAGAAAGAGGATCCCCTTGGTGCAAACCCCTAGAGGCACCAAAAAGTTCAGAATGATCTCCATTTATCAAAACTGAGAAGGAAACAGATGTGACACGGCTCATGACCCATTGGATCCACTCTTCACCAAAACCAAAAGCAACAAGGATCTTCTGCAAAAAAGACCATCTAACCCTGTCATAAGCCTTAGCCATATCCAGCTTAATGAACATAGCCTTCTCATGGGAGTTGTCCATGGAGTGGATGGTCTCTGTAGCAATGACAACCCCATCAAGAATCTGTCGACCTGCCACAAATCCACTCTGTTCCTCCGAAATCAACACTTTAAGCCACTTCTTCAGTCTCTCAGCCAATAACTTTGAGATGATTTTATAAGCCACCTTGCAAAGAGAGATAGGCCGGAACTGAGATAACCTATCAGCCCCTTCACACTTGGGTATGAGAGCAAGGAAGGTGGAGTTCAGAGCACGAAGCATCTGTTTATTCCTTTGGGACTCAAGGACAACAGCCAGAAGATCCAACTTTATGATATCCCAGAATTCCTGAAAAAATTCAATCGGGAAACCATCGGGACCAGGAGCTTTACCCTTCTTCATCTGAAACACAATCCCCTCCAGCTCATCAAGAGAGATATCTTTCATCAAATACTCATTCGCCTCCCTAGAGACCAACTGAGGAATACAAGAAAGAACCTGTGCTTCCTCAACAGAGCCCCCTTGTGAATCCTCCCTAAATAAAGTAGCAAAATACTGAGAAGCCTCAGCAGAGATTTTTTGAGACGAGGCAAGACGTTCACCCCTATCATTCACCAGAAAAGGAATGGAATTACCATGCCTCCTATCCTTCACAGAATTGAAGAAGAAGGCGGTGTTTTTATCACCTTCCTGTAACCATTCAACCCGGGCCTTTTGCTTCCAATAGATTTCTTCCCGCAATTCAAATTCCTCAACCACTTTCAAAGTCTTAGCCTCCTCCCTTAGAAGATCCTCAGAGGCCCCATTCTCACGAATCAACCGCGTAATATTATTCAACTCCTCCTGTGCGGCAACCTTAGCATGAAAGATATTACCAAAACATCGCCGATTCCACCTTTTAAGCTGATATTTGACAAACTGAAGAAGCTTGGAGAATGTGTACATTGCCGTACCAAAAGTTGGTCTACCAATCCGCCACCACTCAGCCACATAATCATGAAGAGGGGGATCCCGTAACCACATAAGCTGGAACTTGAATGAGGGAGACCGAGGCCCCCGTGCAGAGATAATACTAAGCTTAATAGGCCAATGATCAGAACCTCTCCAATCAAGAATTTCAGATCGAGTGGACCATAAGTTTCCAACCCAATAACAGGAAACCAAGAAACGATCTAGCCTCTCAGCAACACAACTCTCACCAATTCTCCTATTATTCCAAGTGAAGCGACCATTACTAGGTAGAACATCGATAAGATTTAATTCAGAAATGCTATCTCTGAATAACAGAGCAGAAGGCTCCAACCTAGGAATTCCACCTCTTTTCTCAGACAATTCCACAATAGCATTAAAATCGCCAGCCATAACCCACGGATGGTAAGGCGCTAAGCTACGAACAAAACGAAGATGGGACCATAGAAGTTGTTTACCCAGAAACTCAACAGGAGCATACACATTAGAGAGGAGAATACACTCACCAGTCTCATACCAAGAGGTGACAAGGGATATAGAGGATCTAGAGGACATCCACCACAGGGGGAAAATCTTCCGAGGGTTCCAAAAGCAAGCCACCCCTCCAGAAGCACCAAGAGCCCCCACACACTGGCATTCACCATATTTCCACAGCTTAGGAGCCATGGCCAACATATTATCTACAGATAATTTAGTCTCCTGAAGAAAAAGAACATCTGGAGAATGATTCCTAACCAAATCACGAACAGCTTTTTGTCGAGGGCCACTGTTTAAGCCCCTTACATTCCATGAGAGAACAATCATTTCTGGGGGCATGAAAAATGTGAATCAAGAGTCTTGACTGACCCTGACTCCACCAAAGTTTCCCCAGTTAATTTAATCTTCTCCATATCCTTTTTTCTTCCTAGCTTGGAAGTCCTGTCACCAACCCCTTTCTTCAGTTCATTTTGCTGAATACCTAAACGAGAGGAGGCCAAAGAGCTCTTCCCCACATCCTTGCCACCTTTCAGGGGCAATGGGGAGCCACCTCCACCACTCTTCGAAGCTCCAATAGAAGATTCTTGTTCAGTCTGGACAATCAATTGTTGATCCATATCCATCTGCCCAACCCCAATCTCCTGCACATCCTGCATGGCCTCCAATGGTGGCCCATCCTGTCCTGTACCCAAAGTTCCCTGATCCAAGTTCAGCAACCCCGGATTCACTTCCTCCTGGCTGAGATCATCCAGCACCTCACACCTATTAAAAGTTTCATCATCCTGCCTCTCCCTCAAGGTCCGCTTCTGGCCCCGATTCCTATTGCGAGCCTTAACAGGGACATAACCATCATCTCCATTACCATCACCCGGAATAGGCTCCTTACCATTATCAGTCCTAGGAGGATTACGAGAAGGCTGAGAAGGTTGGGGCCCCACAGGCTTAGCCCTAGGGCATCTACGCTGCAAGTGACCATATTCATGACAAAGGCGACACCGAAAAGGTAGGGTTTCGTAATCTAGCTGTTGAACCCAAGTATATGATCCAACACTCACTTCAACAGAATCTGGTAGTGGCTTGCTTAAATCAATTTCTACACAGATACGAGCAAAAGTCATTACCTTTTTATACTGCGTCTGTTGTGAAGACCCAATAGGTTTACCGAGCATTGAAGCCACCAAATGCAACACATCATCCCGCCAACACTCAACTGGAAACCACGACAACCGAACCCAAACTGGAATCCGACTCGGTATTGCCTCAGTCGGGTTGAAGCCAGCATGCCATGGCTTGATAAACAAACCCACTTGGTTATAAAAATAGGGGCCACCCTCGAAGACCTTATTCCGATCTGCCATGCAATCAAAAGAGACCATAAAAAAGTTGTTCGCAAGGAGCCTAATCTCCATCTCCCCCTCTGGCATCCAAGTCCGTTGAGCCCAGGATTCCAAAAAATGCAGCGAGACTCTCAAACCCATGAACTTGCAATAAAAAGAGTGCCTTGAATAGTATTCAATATCATCTGCAAGCATTTCCATCGGGATAATCAGCTTCGGTCGCTCTTTGCATCTTTCCAAACACCAATTAATCTTCGTAATTCGGGAACCATTAACCGATCCTAGATCATTCATCTCCATCTCTGAAGAAAACAACGTATTATCAAAAACATTCACTCCATGCGCCGAAGGCTTCGAACCAAATGCTGAACGGAAATCCAATTTGGGGCTAACCCCAGATGTTTCCCCACCCGGCATAGCAAAAAACAAGATCCCCAGCAGGCATGCAAACCCCCAGGACACTTTAGCAAGAAATGGAAAAAAGAAAAGACCCCAAGGGCAGGATCAAAACCCTTCCACCCACAAGCCACCCAAACAGTAGCAAGAAGGCCTCCAGAAAAGAAAAAAACCCACCCACGGCGGCCAGATGGCTTCAAAGCCCCTAGCGAGAGCAACACCTGAGGAAGAGACACGCATTCGAATTGGGGAATGACTTCAAAACAACTCCCATGCTCTATTTTCTGAGGTAGCTTCTGCTTTCTTGTCTAATTGCATGGACATTTTGTTGGATAAAGAGTTGGTGAAGATGTTGGCAATACTTTATTTTAAGACCTTCATTTACTCTCTTTCTTCGTTGGAGTTGGCACTTGAGCATTGTAATTTAGAATTTGGGTTAGCACCTATTGGTGGAATCTTTCCCAAAGTTAAATTGGCTACTTCTACAGTGCAAGCTCTTTCCCTAGTTATTATGAGGTGTTGTCTGGTTTGTGATACGACAAATGAACCATTGCAGAGCTTGGAGTTTTAGATGATGCCCTTTTCTTCTCTTCTCTTACTTCATTCAATTCAATTCACTGCTTGCTCAAACACCTAGTTCAAGGCCTTTGCTAATGGTAAATAATTTTTTGTAATGAATTGTGTCTATATTTTGTTGTACAACTCTTGTAATATGCATTTTATGGCTAGTTTTTTGTCACGGTTAGTACCTTTTTGGCTAGGCTAGGTATGTACTTCAACTACTTAAATTAAAATACTTTCCGTAGCTCCATTCTTATAAATCCTTTTTACTTTGTTCAATATAAAAAAGTATCTTTTAAGATTGAAAAGACACAATTTATAATTTTTGTATGATTCATTTGTTTACTTCTTTGACATATATATTTAATATTACTCTTAATTGTCAAGAAACTAGTATGTGAATAAAAATCGTAGTATACTCCACAAAGATATTATTATTTAATAAGTTAATATAATGTTAATATACGAAGAAAATTAAAATTAATGTACAAAAATATTTCACCATCCAATGGACAAATTTTCAACATATTTATAAGTTCTTATCATAAATGAGCAAAATTTATTGTGACTTATTAGTGGATATTGATAATTATTAAGCTAAAACAAGCAATTTAATTCTCTATCTTTTCAATGTTTTGAAGTACTCTCCCTGAAGCCAAGCTGCCAAATGTCAATCCAAAAAACATTAAAGTTAATGGGAGATTGAATGTTT
>VDFB02134838.1:117234-207242 GCA_007258455.2 Sequoia sempervirens
TCATGCTAACTCGCCCTTCTAAATTCGTATCTTATCCTTTAAAATGGAATTTTCCCTTCGAACTCAATAAAGAGAAAGGAAACCTTCCATTCTTCTGTCCACTTTCGAAAATCTCTCGTCGTCCATTCGAAACAAGCTTAATCCGGACCGTCGATCGATTCAACCAATCAAACTCGTTCGAAAACTCTATAAAAGTACGTGCAAATCCAAGCCTTGGTTAATCACCACGTTCATATGCCTGCACTTACATATGCATACTCACATTCATGCAATCAGCTTTATGCACTCATATCATTTTCAGCATCACATTCCCATTTTCATGTTAGCATAGATGTTGCATATTATGCATTCTAAATCTCGTTCTTCATTGCTGTCATTTTGTTGAGCTCTATCTGCTGATCTGAGAGCCATTTCAAAGCAACAAAACAATGAAGATAGAGGAGGATAAAACGATTTCGAAAGACTGTTGTTACGGTTTGCACATTTTATTTTTTTTCTTTCAGCCTTTTGATTTAATGTTTTATTAACATGTGTTGATTTTAATTATGATTTGATCCAATTTTCTCACACACATTAAAATGGCGCCCACCGTGGGGCATCCTTGCCCCGTTTTTAATATCTACTTGCAGGTTTTATTGATTTTTTTGATGCAGATCTGACAATTTTTGGAAAAAAACTGCAAGTTTTACCAATTTTTTATATCTTCTACACAGCTACGAATTTTTCTACAATATTTTTACAGCATCTTTTGCATCATCTCAAGAGGCTGCAGTAAAAAAATCGAGGGTGTATCATCGTTTTTGTAGAGGTTATCATAATTTTATGTTTTTTCATAAAATTGGTCTTTTGGACGCAAATCTATGAATTTTTCAAAAAAAATTACATTTTCAAAAAGCTCTTTAAATTTTAACGGGGGTCTATGTTTTACAGATTTAATTTAGAGGTCAAATACAATGCGAAAAAATCTGATCTTCATTTTCTGTATGGTTTCCATAAATCCGCGTTTCTGAGAGCAAAACAGAGAATTTGTCTAACTTCTTTACATTTCTGGAAAGCTCTTAGAAAATTAACATGGATCTCTTCTTTGAGTTTTCATTTTTATGATCAATAACATCATCAAATACTGAAATCTAATTCGGCTATGCCAAAAATAGGTGAATCATACGGAGCTGGAAAAGCATTGGGATCAATTAGCACCTTTGAAGATTCCTACAGCGCCTTTGAAGATTCCTACAGCACCTCTGATGTCTGTTATAGCACACTTTTGAAAAATGCTGCAAATTATAATTTGTAATTTAATTTGACTGAATCCGACGCAACCGCGGACAGTAATAACTTTAAAAAAATGAAGCAATCCTAGGGTAGTCACATAATTCAAAATCAACCAATCCTAGGATAGTCACTTCACTTTTATTTTGGGACTAAAAAGAACTCCATATTTTTGTGAAGCAATATCTTCACCTAGTATAGAAAACTGTTTATTTGGGCTTAAAAATGAACTCTTGCTTGCTTTGATTTAAACGATGATAGGCCTATGCTCTCCCCTTAACTGGGTGATCAAAATGCCAAACTCATCTATTCTATTTTATGCATTTTTAAGCTTTGATAAAACCTTTTAGAGAGTCTACTCTTGTGGGAAAAAGTAATCACCCAAGAGGAACGACTCAAGTGGGTTCAAGCCAAAGCCAGGCTATTCCGCCCCACTATAAAATTTAAAGCGAATTTGGGGAAACCCTCTTTTTCCGGTAGTGTGCAAGATAACCATCCCCAAAGCCTTTGTTCTAAAGGTTGGGAGGTCTCCTGAGGGAGTTTATTATTGCCGCACCAAACGGAAATCCTTACTACGAACCTAGTGTAGTGGCCAGCCGAGTCAGTTGCCAAACATTCTAATAATCACAGTGCAAGGGGAGGGAAGAATTTGCCCCCAAGATACTCACCATATAACTGCCAATGACCGTTTGCTCAGGGGACCTGGTATCCACTTCCGTAACTCTGAGTACGCGCTTGGAAAAGACAAAAACACGGGCGCCCCTTTGGGGGTGACACGGCTGTGTGAGTCAACGCAGTTCTAAGATGTGGGCTATTGATTACTAGAATGACCTACTTGAGCACTTAAGAGCGAATCTGTCTGAACTGTCTTTCATATGCAAAAACCCGTGAAAACATTTGATGAAAAATATTTCTTAATCAAACACTTCATGTTAGTATAGGGCTTTAAAGAACAACTGTTTTTGAAAATGTTTGTTGTGTCTTCCATTACATTAATTCAGATAAAGAGAGCATCCAAATGAAACATGAAGAACAACAACTAAAAGCCACTTAGGAGTTTTTGTCATATCATTGCTTCAAAACATTTCCAAATACCTTTCTCCATGCTTAGGGATTGGAAGTCAACAAAGTTTCCCAAGAAATCAGTCTCTAAGAGAATAAAAAAACCTAACCCTTAGGATACAAGAAAACACTGCAAAACAGGAAATTCTTGTACAAAAGTAGGCAACTTTTGCTTCATTATCGAGGATTCCTTCACAGATATCAGGATTTTGTTAGAGGATTCACTGATGAATATGTTGTAGATCCCTTAGATTCCCGAGCCTATTATCAAAGAAGAGCTCTATCACAACGGCATAATCATAACCAACCTCTTGAATTTGGCAACATACCCCAACCTTCCATCGAATATCCTTCACACCCAAGTCATATTCTTCAAAGATCTTGAGAAAGTCTCCTTAAAAACAAAGATCCAAATCTTTTAGAGTGCACCCTTCAAAACAACTTTTTAATTTTTGGGCTCAAGTTTCCCCAACAGGATTCTGAAATCCTTTATCATTTTGGAAGCTACAACCCATAAGTTAGGAGCTTTCTTGATCATATCATAAGATTACCTTATCTTATCAGATCAAGATATCATCACCATTGCACTAGTCAAAAACTGTGATCTAAGTTTAGAGGAAATTTTCAAAAAAAACATATGCCTATCTCCACAAGATCTCAGCACAATAAATCGAAGGATACGAACCAAAAAGAAAGTCATATTCAGAACATTCAAGAAGAAGGAGAAAACAGTAATCCCATTTTCAGCATAAATCAAAATCCAATTTTTAACAACAACATGGACGATAAAGAAGAAAATACTTCCCATCAAGTGGATAGTGATGAAGAACAAGAAGAATAACGTCTTAGAGAAGCTGAACAAGATCCAAAATTCCATAAAGCCATTGAGAAGATCTTGGAGCGAGATAAGGAAAAATATTTTCGCTATCTGGCCAAACAAGGGGCTAAATTACCTCATGACTTTGACACTGAAAAATTGAAAAACAAACCCGAAGAGACACCTCTTTCAGATCTTAGTGCCTTGACCCAACAACTCAAGGCACTTCAAGGACAAGTTAGAGAATTACAAGGGGGAACAACCACAAAGAAATACACTTTGGAGGACATATGTCCTTATCCTTTTGACAGAAGTTTAAACGTGATTCCTTTTCCCAAGCATTGCGAAATACCAAAATTTGATCGCTATAATGGGAAAATGGATCCAATTGATCACGTTAGAGACTTCAGAAACATGACATTGGAGTTTGCTTATGAGGATACTTACTTGATGCGGTTATTTCCTAGAAGTCTGGGAGTACACTCTATGGAATGGTTATCCAAAATCTCACCTCCCGTTAGGACATTTGAAGAGTTGATTAATTTATTCATATTACAATACACCTACAACATACAACATCGTATCACCATGATAGATCTTTGTAAAATGACACAGAAATCGGGTGAACCTTTCATTACGTTTCTCCAGAGATGGAGAAGAATGTTTGCCAGATACCCACGTCCTGTTCCAGAGAAAGAAAAGATGGTTACTTTCATCAATAGTTTAAACTCGGAAATGAGCTATCACTTGAACTTACATTGTCCTTCTTTTGAGAAAATGATTGAAGATGCCTTAACCATTGAAAGTGCTTTGGTCAAGAAAGGCATAATAAAACATGACAAAGAAAACCCTAGCTCATCCCACCATCATAATCAGGACAAATCCAAATTCTGGACCCGAAACAAAAATATGGTGAATGATGGTGTTGTGGATGCAAATCATGCTTCAACCAAACCATTCGTCCTCACTACCCCAAACACTCGCAACAACAATATCAACTCAATTGCAAATCACGGAAATAATCCTCCTCAGAGGAACAATGCAAGTCAGCATCCCACTTCCCATCAAGGGACTTCAAACAATAACTAGGGTTACCGAGGAAATAATAACAATCACAATTCTTTAGGGAACACTTCAAATTCAAATCCGCAAAGATTTTCGTTCTTCTCCAGTAGAAGAACTTTTAATCCATTGGGTCAATCCCTAGAATCCGCATTCAAAGAGTTGATGGCCAAAAATGTCATTACTTTACCGCCTCAACGAAATTTTGAACCTAGTGTAAAGCCTCCATCATGGAATGAAGCATACTATTGTGATTACCATCGATGTAAAGGTCACCGCACCAACAACTGCCAAGCCTTGAAAAATGCCATTTAAGACTTAATTGATAATGACATCATCACAGTAGAAGGAAATCAACAAACCAATACAGACCACCAAGCATTTCGCAATCCTTTACCTAATTATCAAAAAGGTGAGTCTTCCGACAAAGAAGTAAATCACATCAATGATGACCATATAATCAACCATCTCTATGCGGACGATGAGCGGGTGAATGTCATAAAAGTCAAACAGAAGGAGGAATATCGAGAAGTCAACACAACAACAAGAGCACAAGCCAAAGTTGTCTTAAAAGGCACCTCCTCGAGATCCACTGAACCTCCACCTCAACATCAATATGATTTGGTCAATCAACTTCAAAAAACCCCCGCTCAAATTTCTATTTTCGAACTATTAAAGATTTCTCCAGCCAATAAAGAAATTCTTGAAAAGGCCCTCATTGAAACCAATGTATCTACTGATTTGGATGTGAATCAATTTCAAGCCATGGTAGGACATTTATCCTCACCCACTTGTCTTTCATTTTCCGATAAAGATGACGTTTCCATAACCCATCCTCACAACTCATCTTTGTACTTAGAGGTCATGGTCCATAAATTTTGCATCAGACGGGTTCTAATAGATGGAGGTGCTGGTTTGAACATCTGTACCTTGAAGGTGGTCAAAGCCTTAGGATTTTCTGAGGACTCCATTGATTTCAGAAGAAAGATTACCATAAAAGCTTATGATGATGAAGAAAGAGCATCCAAAGGTCTAATCATGCTGCCAATCAGAGTGGGCCTTGTTATAAAGAATACTTTTTGTCAAGTACTGGATCGCGATTTGGCATATAACATTTTGTTGGGTCATCCTTGGATCCATGAAATACAAGCCGTCCCATCAACTTACCATCAATGTCTCAAGTTTCCTTATGATGGACAAGAAATCACGATACCTGCTGATAATTCCAACACTCAAACTTGCGCCAACATAAAGGCTAGTCAAGATACTTTGGTCCCTAATAATCGGGAAGCTCATGTTAGTACTTCTCTAAAGATTAACACACAAATCAGTCAATTGACCAATAGCTTTGACAAAAAGATGAAATTCAAGGATCATGGAGTTGGAGAATACTCTCTTTGTCTTGTCAATTTACCTACATCACCACGATCACATGGACAGCCATCTATTAGAGAACATCAAATTTCAGCAGCATCAACATCAAAGCAAACGCCAATAGAGCCAATTACAAAATTTAATGGGAAATTCATCAAAGAAAAATTTCCCATGGAAAACCCGGAGGATACTGAAATTTTAAATTGGCTCTATAAAGATGAAGATGAAGTAGTTTCTAATGTCAAATTACCCACAGATAAATATGGAAAAGGATATTTAATCATGCAGAAGATGGGTTATGATGAGGGACCTATTGGAAAAAGGAAGGAAGGAGTAATTGAACCCATTCACCTCCGCGGACTTGCTGCAAAAGAGAAAACTGGATTGGGTTATGAAAATCACTCCAAAGAAAAACAACTGCATAGCACCGTCTTTGCATTGCAAGAAAGCTCAGATTCACAAGAGACATGTTTGGCAACAATTCAGAATTTCCTAGACAACAATTCTGATACGGACTCTGCTGAATATGAATGGGACACCATTTACAATGATGAGTTCTGGAGAGACAAAGAGGTTGATGTAATACACCAGTATGCCCCAACTCTAATTGAAGGACAAGGTTTAGGGTCCCAACCGCGAGAATCCGAACCACAGGTCAACTATGATTCTAGTGATACTGAATCAGATCCAAACGAACAAGATCATCATGAGGACAGTATCATCATTGATCCACCTTATACCTCGGATCCTACAGACCACTCTATCATGACCATAACCATATCCGATCTCACACAACCTAAAGACCCTCTACCTTTACTCCATCCTGACCTTATTGATTGGGATTTTACGGAATCTATTAACATACCTATGTTTCCAAGTGATGAAGCTATCGTAAACTTCCTTTCTGCAGAGGATGCAAATGATTGTTCCACCAGTGATTTTTGACATAGAGTTTTTGATCAGGAGAGTGTCAAGTCTCCTAGCTGCAAAAGTAAAAACAAAAAAGAAAGATCTAATGGTGAAAACTAGAATCTGGAGGTATTAGATCAAATAAAAGATAAAATAAAGAGCGTATCTGATGGTGAAAACCTCTTAGAGGCACCAGACGATGGGAATTTTGACACTCTCCCAGAGCACTACCATGAGCGATCGCCTATTTTGATTGAGTCTACAAATGCTGTCGATCTCGAGACTTCTGACAAACCAAGAATTTTGCAGTTAGCCGCATCTATGACAGAGAAAGAAATACCAAAGTTTATGGAATTCCTAAAAGCAAACCAAGTCAATTTCGCATGGTCTTATGTTGACATGCCTGGTCTGGATCCTGATCTTATCATGCATCATTTGTCTATCAAACCAAGGGTCAAGCCGATAAAGCAAAAACTCAGAAAAATGCACCCTCATGTTGCATTATTAGTTAAAGAGGAACTGAGAAAACTTCTTGATGTGGGCTTCATCAGACCAATCGACTATGCAGAATGGATTTCCAATATTGTACCTATATTCAAACCAGATAAAACTGTTAGAATATGCACAGATTTCAGAGATCTTAATAAAGCATGTCCTAAGGATGATTTCCCATTACCGAACATTGACACCATAGTTGATCTGACAGCTGGCCATGCCATGTATTCATTAATGGATGGTTTTTCTGGATATAACCAAATCAAGATTGCACCTGAAGATCAAGAGAAAACAGCTTTCACGTGTCCATGGGGAACTTATTGTTGGAATGTCATGCCTTTCGGTCTAAAGAATGCTGGGGCTACCTACCAAAGAGCCATGACTACAATTTTTCATGACATGATGCATGTCTTCATGGAAGATTATGTGGATGATATACTGGCAAAATCATACACCAGAGAAGGACATCTTGAAGTATTGTCCAAAATATTTGCAAGATTAGAAAAATTCAAAGTTCGTCTTAACCCGAAGAAATGTGTTTTTGGGGTCAAGTCTGGAAAACTCATGGGGTACATTGTTTCAAAAAAAGGAATTGAAGTAGATCTAGCAAAAGTTCAAGCAATCATGGAAATGCCCCCACCAAAGAACATCAATCAGCTAAGATCACTACAAGGACGACTTCAATCTATACGGAGGTTCATCGCACAATTGGCTGACAAGAGTTTACCATTCACACATCTACTACATAAAAATGTTCCTTTTAAGTGGGATGACAAATGTGAATGGGCTTTTCAGAAAATCAAAGAATATCTAATGACTCCACTGGTTCTCATATCACTAGATCCAGATAGACCACTCATCTTGTACATTGCCGCAACAGAGACATCTCTGGGGGCACTGCTAGCACAAGAAGACTCTACAAGGAAGGAACGTGCAATCTACTACATCAGTAGAACAGTAACAAGTCACGAGCTCAACTACACTTCTATTGAGAAGGCTTGTCTGGCAGTAGTCTTTGCTTCACAAAAGTTTTAGCATTACATGCTGACCCATACAGTTAATTTGGTTTCGAAGATTGATCCACTCAAGTATTTGTTGAGCAAGGCCTCATTGACAGGAAGGTTAGCAAAATGGGTAATGATTCTAAGTGAGTTTGACATACACTATGTTGACCGCAAGGCCATCAAAGGACAAATTATAGCTGATCAATTAGCAGAGGCACCACTACAAGCAGATCATCCCTTGCACATTGAATTTCCAGATGCAGATGTCTTCACTGCAGAATCTAAACAAACATGGGACTTATATTTTGATGGCTCTTTCACTCAACATGGTTCGGGAGCATGCATACTTTTTGTCACCCCTCAAGGACATACCATTCCTCGTTCATATCGGCTAATGTTCCCATGCACCAACAACATAGCTGAATATGAGGCATTAATCACTGGACTCAAGATAGCACTGGAATGGAGAATAACAGAGTTACAGGTATATGGTGACTCACAATTGGTCATTTGTCAGATCAATAATGACTACCAAACCAAAGATGAAAAACTGCTACCTTATAAAAAGATGGTGGATGACTTCAAGAAATACTTTGTGGACATCAAATTTACACAAATTCCAAGGCTTGATAATAAAGTAGCTGATGCTATGGCTATGATCGCATCATTGTTACAACTCCCAGAAACTCAACATCGTTATGAATTTCTGGTGGAACAATCATTTACACCTGCTTATGATACACCCGAAAGCCAAATCATTTGTCATTTGGTAAGATCCGATTCGCCTTGGTACGAAAAAATTTATACTTATCTCAAAGACGACATCTTACCACCCGATATATCCCGTAACCAAAAACGCAACTTTATCTGCCAATCCGCTCGCTATACCCTCATCGCTGACACCCTTTATCGCTGTGGTCTTGATGGTACTTTACTCCGATGTCTTGAACGTGAGGAATCTGACAAAGCTTTACAAGAAGTTCATGGTGGCATCTGTGGTACTCATTCGAGTGGACTGACCTTATGTAAAAAATTGATTAGAATGGGTTACTACTGGCCTACAATGGAGAGGGAATCATTCACGTTTGTGAAAATATGTTCCAAATGTCAGATCCATGGGAATCTCATTCATGCCCCTACACAAGAACTCCAACCGTTTACACCAACCTGGCCATTTTCTCAATGGGATTTAGATCTAGTGGGCAAGATTCACCCTTCTTCATCAAACAGGCATAAATTCATCATCACAGCAACAGAGTATTTCACCAAGTGGATTGAGGCAGTCCCTCTTACTAAAGTTACCGGCAAACAAATATCCTCCTTCATACTCAACTATATCATTTGTCGGTATGGCATTCCTAACTCCATTATTACAGATAATGGACGACCATTCAAAAATCAGGATGTTGAGGAACTTTGTGAAAGATTCCACATACAGTACAAATATTCAACACCATATTATCCACAAGGGAATGGCCAAGCAGAAGCCTCAAATAAAACCATATTGAAAATCTTGAAAAAGACTGTGAATACATCAGGAAAGGATTGGCACGTTCAACTCAATCCTGCTCTATGGGCCTACAGAACTAGTATCCGCACGCCAACAGGAGCAACAACATTCGCTCTTGTTTATGGAGCAGAAGCAATATTGCCCTTAGAAGTTGAGATTCCCTCACTCAGAGTATCATTGAAAGGTTTAACGACAGATGATGAATACAGAGTTTCTCGACTCCAAGAACTGGAACTTCTAGATGAGAAGAGACAAAGGGCTGTTGATCATTTGAAAGCTTATCAACAGATGATGTCTCGTAGCTACAACCATAAAGTAAAACCACGTACCTTTCAGGTGGGTGATCTCATTCTGAAAGAGAATCCACGCAATCAACAAGACAGAGAGAAGAAAGGAAAGTTTGAGCCAAATTGGCTAGGTCCTTATGTAGTTATCGCAGTTTATGGTTCAGGAGCCTACAAGCTATCAATGCCAGAAGGGGACCTGTTTGACGAGCCGATCAACAGCATGCATCTGAAGAAGTATTATGTCTAAGATGGTCATCATCATCAGAAAAAGTCCTAAAAAAATATCAAAAATCAAAAAGTCCTTAAAAATATCAAAAAATCGAAAAAGTCCTGAAGAAATATCAAAAATCAAAAGTCCCAAGAAATATTAAAAATCAGAAAAAAGTCTTGAAAATATCAAAAAATCAGAAAAGTATAAAACAAAAAGTCCCAAGAATATCAAAAATCAAAAAATATCAAAAAGTCCTGAAAATATCAAAAATAAGAAAAGTCCCTAAGAAATATCAAAAAATCCAGAAAAAGTCCAAGAAATATCAAAAAAAAAAAATCAAAAATCAAAAATTCAAAAAATCAAAAAAAATCAGAAAATGTCATAGGGTGAAAACCTGGCAAACAGGCAGTCTATTGACAAGAAAAATGCAATAAAAACAAATAGTGAAAATCTGGCAAACAGACGCTATTTGGAAGCTCTCCATCTATTAGTTCATGTTCTGCATTTAAATTTTCATCCTTCTTTTTCATACATCTTTTCCATCATCTTAGGGTCACACCAGCACCATGCTATCATCATTTGCCTCGAGCGATAATGTCTTATCATGGCTTGATTATTATTCACTTCAACAAGTTGTGTCGATACCTAGGGCAAACGTGAGGCATATTGGGGGCAATCAACTTTCAAACGGTAAGACAATGACATCGAAGCCAATCACGCAAAACAAAACAACCAACTCAAACCAAAACAACCAACCATTAATCCATATCATAGTAGCTTTCAGTTGCGTACCTTATCATGACTCATATCTGGATGATCTCTAAATCTTAATTAATGTTTGGAATCATAGTAGTCCATTTTTGAATAATGGTTGTTTAATTTTTGATATCATTTCTCTGGAGCACACTCGATGATGTACTAAACTAGAGTGGCGAGGAAAGAGGATGATTTTTTCTTTGTTTGTTGTCTGGAGGTTAATCATTTATCGGTTGCAAATATGTCACGAGACGTGATGATTTATCATTGATGACAGTTCCAAATTTGCATCAGATAGTGGTTAGTCTTTGTCTGTTTACGCAAGAAATGCTCAGGTCATCTCGGTTCAATTATACCTAGATGCTTGTGTTCAATTGCTATATCAAAAATCATGAAAGTTGTACTTAGGTCATCATTGGTGCTAATTTCCCCTCTGATGCTTGTACATACTTCCAACATCTTAAAAGCGCTCTATGATGATTCCATAAAATATACCAACAAGCTCAACAAAATGGTCAGTTTCATTTAGTTGCATTTCATTTTAGATCATTTATACATACCTGCATAGTGGATTTGCACCTGAGTTTTGAAAGGATAATAATCACATCAATGGATGTCATGTCTCTTTGGACTGCTTGTGGAGGACATTTGAACATTTGTTTCATCATCACCTTTCACCTGCATTATCATTTATCATTTATCATTCATTTGCATATCATTTAGTTTCTCTATCATCTTCATCTCATTAACACTTTATCATTTTCATATTCATTTCATGTTCCTTTTATACATTCACTATTATTTCATTCATTATCATTTTCGTTATCATATCTTACCATGCAGTTCATTTCATATCACTTATCATTTTCATACATGTCATTATCATTGCATTTCATTTTATCATTTCACTTAATCATCATTATAGAACATTTACATTCATATCGTATCGTTAATCATCCTATCATTTTCCATATCTTTTCATTTTGCAAATTCATTTGTCATCCTTTATCATCTTACATTTGAACATTCAAAAAACAAATACTCCATATATACATTTTCATATCATTTTCATAAGTCATCCACCTGCATGACATCATTAGTCTACATCATCAGTCATCATCATCATCATAAAAACATCATATCGAATCATCTTGCAAATCATGGTAGTCATCAAATCATTAAAATTCATATCAAAATCCATAACACAGAAAAAAAATGCATATCACATCATAAATGCACATCACATCATCACAAATCATCGCCGCTGCATATCATTACTCATCAAAAATAATACAAATGTCCAATGTCCAATGAAGCTAAAAATTCCAAAGAGATACATGAGATATGACCAAAATAACGTACATGCTCCAAACATAATAGACATCGAGATGTGTGAATGAATCAATAATGATACATCAAAAATATCAGAGCCCCCTGATAGGGTTGGCCTCTGTGATGGAAGTCTTATCTCCTGCCCCAAGATCTCTGTGTGGTCCCGACACACCTCGATTTTGAAAAACTCAATCAAAATCTCTCTATCTATCAATGCCTCACAGCATGCAATCACAACCCATATCAAAGTGACCAATATCAGTGACTCATCTCAAGTGACCCATATCAATGGCCCATATCAGTAACCCATATCAAGTGAACTATATCAGTGACCGATATCAGTGACTCATACCAGTGCATCATATCACAGACCCATATCACCCAATCAATCCTACCAGGCAAACCAATACACAAATTTATCTAGCTCGATACCATATCAATCTGATCTACCATCAATCACTATTTGTTTTCTATCGCAGAAAGCAAATTTATCAAAAAGGAAATCATTCATCTACTATTTGTTTTCTATCGCAGAAAGCAAATCTATCAAACACTTTATCAGTCATTTACTCTTTGTTTTTCTCTTTTCGGGAAGCAAAGTTATCAGTTCATCATCATCATTTTACCATTTCCATCAAAAGGGGCATCATATCAACAGGGGCATCTTTTTCATCATTTATCGGGAGCTAAATCACTGTCTCTTCTACAGAATATCATTATCCAATCTTCTTTATCACATTTTCAGACTTCATATCATCCGTGATTTACCTCCCGAGGGGGCATCATCAGCAGCAACATCGAAAGCATATCAGGGGCAAAATCTTATTTTCTTTGAAGCAATGTGTTTTACACATCACTTCAAAGAGGGGCAAAATGTATATGTCTAAAAATGGTCATGATTAAGCTTGTTAATTAATTAAATATGATTTATTTAATTAATTCCTCTAATGTCATCTACATATAAATAAATTTAATTATTTATTTATATCGTTCATTTTTCTATTTCTTCTACCTTAAATTAAATAAATAATTTTATTTAATTACTAACATTTCTACCCTCTGCTTAATTAAATTAAATAAATTTGTATAATTTATTTATATTTAATTATCATTTTATTCTAAAGTTTAAATATTTTGAATATTTAAATAATGGAATATTTTCCATCCCATTTTCGAATTTCAAAATATTAAATATTTTTATTTAATATTTTCCATCTCACCCTAATTTCATTTTAAACATAATTAAATATGAGTTATTTAATTATGTGGGTTTCCATTTCCATCTTCACTCCTAATTAAATAAATTTAATTTATTTAATTCATTATTAACTCACCTTCCCAAAATTCTAACTCATGCTAACTCGCCCTTCTAAATTCGTATCTTATCCTTCAAAATGGAATTTTCCCTTCGAACTCAATAAAGAGAAAGGAAACCTTCCATTCTTCTATCCACTTTCGAAAATCTCTCGCCGTCCATTCGAAACAAGCTTAATCCGGACCGTCGATCGATTCAGCCAATCAAACTCGTTCGAAAACTCTATAAAAGCACGTGCAAATCCAAGCCTTGGTTAATCACCCACATTCATATGCCTGCACTTACATATGCATACTCACATTCATGCAATCAGCTTTATGCACTCATATCATTTTCAGCATCACATTCCCATTTTCATGTTAGCATAGATGTTGCATATTATGCATTCTAAATCTCGTTCTTCATGCTATCATTTTGTTGAGCTCTATCTACTGATCTGAGAGCCATTTCAAAGCAACAAAACGGTGAAGATAGAGGAGGATAAAATGATTTCGAAAGGATGTTGTTACGGTTTGCACATTTTGTTTTCTTTCTTTCAGCTTTTCAATTTAATGTTTTATTAACATGTGTTGATTTTAATTACGATTTGATCCAATTTTCTCACACACAGATTTATTTTAAGTTTCTGTGCTTACAATCTGATCACTTAAATTTAACATGGTATCAGAGTGGGTTTAAGCATGATCCTGATCAGATTTGTTATGCAAATTAGAATTTGGTTCCCTTCGTTGGCTGTGATAATCTCTTGATGGCTTATTGAATGAGTATCCTTACTCAAGACATCTAGTGAAGAACACCTCTTCTTGGTTGCAAACTAGAGCAGAGGAAAGTATTTAGGCTGGTTATTCGATGGGCATTGTGTCGGTTGTCTATCTATAGGACTGAATGTGTGGGCATTAGTAATAAGATTTTGAATGCTTGGCAAAGGGTACATGGTTGGTAGAAAGTGGCTGTGTGCTTGGCATGAAAGCTAATGCAATATTGAGTCCCCTATCAACTGTCATTTCACAGAAAAGTTCATTGCAATAGCTGGTGTTGTGAAAAAGTCTCACGGTTGACCTGACATTGCTCTTAGATTTCATTCACAGTCCTGAATTAACAGGTCCCTAGGTTTCTACTGTGAGTTGGATAATCTGATATTTGTTCCATGCTTACTACAACTAAGGGATAACTTCAGTTCTGAGTTCCAATGTAGTTATGGTTATGTGAAGGCATTAATGGGCCTGTATTCTAACCGTGAAGGTTGTGTGTTGATCTATGTGCATGAGCAACATGTCTTCATCAAGAGATAAGTATTCGTTGTTTGCTGAGTTATTCCATTTATTTGGATCTTGTGTGATTAGAATAGAAAGATTGTAATTTCTCTTGATTTTTGTTCTCTAGCAGAAAGATCTTTTGAAGAATTCAGGGGCAGATTAGAATGACTAGTATTTGTCATGTCTCATGCTGGTGTAAGTTCTCTTAAGAAACATCACACAACTGAGGTCTCACTGCTGTTTTAGCTTCTCCTTTCGGACATTGGGTCTGACCTTGGGTTAGATATGACTTGAAAAGCATTATGATTTCAACAAGATAAGTATCTTATTTTGTTCATTCTTGTTTTGAAATCTAGGACAAAAATTTCAGTCTGCAGAGTTGTGTAGATCTGATGTCACTTATTTGATTGTGTATGCATTGTAAGATCACGTTTTCTCTTGAATAGTGTTTAGCAAGTGGGATAAGACCCTTTGGAGACACCATTCTTTGTGAGTTGTTTCATGCTAGATTTCTGAGTGTGACTCAAAAATAAAAGGACAACTACAATGATGATTGTGATTGGTTGACCACATCATTATCACTCTCTATATGCATGAACTGTGGTAGAGCCTTGATTTCTTGAGAAGTCTGGTTCCACATTCTGACTGCATAATGTAGCTAAATTTTTTTGTTGAGTAGTTGTCTCTTGTTGTGCTAAGAGGAGCACTTCCAAGAGCAGTAAAGACAGAAGGAAGATATATCAGAATCAGTAAAAAGATAAGTTTCTTTGATATATTTCTTTTATAGGTTGATTTACTTATTCATGTTTCATTATTGTTCATAAATCCTCATGTATTCATGCTATAATCTAAGATAGTAAACTTTGCCTTGATATTTCTTTGAATAATTATAAACTATTAGTAATCTCTCTCTAAAATGCTTTCAGGACATTCCTAGGAGCTAGAAGGTGGTGAGAGATTGTCTGGTGATGAAAAGCTTGAGGCATCTTATAAATGTTCAAGCATGAAGTCACAACTTGCAAACATGAGGTTGAACTGGTGGCTAGAGGGAGTTCACTTCCAGAAGTCTTCTTTGCAATCTCTGAAGTAGGAATCAAGAGGGATTTTTGTAACTCGCTGAGAAGAAATGAAGATTGCAATGTTGTAAGAATAGAGTGTTCTGAGAGGACAGCCCGTACTTAAAGATGCAGATGAAAACATTGAGAAGTACAAGGAAAGATTCATAGCTCGTGGGTTTTCACAGAAAGAGGGAGTTGTTTATGAAGAAACATTTGCTCCTATTGCTCGTTGTTTTGAGGTTCATGGGAAGGAGTCACATGTTTGCAGCTGAAGAAGGCCTTGTATGGTCTTAAGCGGCCTCCTCGTGCATGGTACGAAAGGATTGATTAGTACCTGTCAAGTTTGAGCTTCTTGAAGAATGATGCTGATTCAATCTCTACTTCAAGGAACTTGGGCTCATGTATTACTTCCTTGGCTTAGAAGTCTAGTAGAAACCAGATGGAATGATTCTAAGTCAAGGGAAGTACACCATTGAGGTTTGGCATGATGGATTGCAAAGCCATGTCTACACCTATGGAGACCAATCTTCATAAATTGAAGGAGGCTGCAGCTAGTTCAGATTTGGTGGATCCTACATTGTACAGACAACTGATTGGATCCTTGATGTATCTAGTTAACACTAGACCTGATATTTTCTATGCAGTAAGTGCACTCAGCTAGTTTATGTGTGATCCGAGACAGATACATTTTGTTGCAGCTAAACATATCCTGAGATACTTGCATGGCACAGTTGGATATGGGTTGAGGTATACTTCAGATGCAGACTTGGAGTTACTTGGTTTCACTGATTCTGATTGGGCAGGTTGTGTCACAGATCAGAAGAGCACCTCTGGTTGTTGCTTCAGTTTGGGTTCTGCTATGATTTCCTAGTGCAGCAGGAAGTAGTCTTCTGTAGCATTGAGTACAGCAGAGGCCGAGTACATTGCAGCTTGTATGGCAACTCGGGAAGCAGTGTGGCTTCGTAAGCTCCTTGCAGGATTGTTTGGACAATCAATGGAGCCTACTATTATTCATTGTGATAATTAGAGTTGTGTGAAGCTTTCTATCAATCCTGTGTTTCATGACAGATCCAAGCATGTTGAGATCAAGTACCACTATATCAGAGATATGGTACTGCGAAAGGCTGTACAGTTGAGGTACATTAGCACTGATGAGCAGACGTCAGATATTCTCACCAAGCCTCTTGCTAGGATAAATTTTGTATACTTCCGAGATAAGCTTGATATGGTGGAGAATCCAGCCTTGACTGAGTATGAGTCTCAGCATCAGCAAGCCCTTGTTAATGCATTTTCTTCTAAGATGGAAGAATTTGAGGTGCAAGCCCTTGTTAATGCATTTTCTTCTGAGACAGAAGAATTTGAGGTGCAAGCCCTTGTTAATGCATTTTCTTTTGAGACAGAAGAATTTGAGGTGCAAGCCCTTGTTAATGCATTTTCTTCTGAGATGGAAGAATTTGAGGTGCAAGCCCTTGTTAATGCATTTTCTTATGAGATGGAAGAAATTGAGGTGCAAGCCCTTGTTAATGCATCTTCTTCTGAGACGAAAGAATTTGAGGTGTAAGCCCTTGTTTCCACCCTCTGAGTTGAGTCATGGTTGATGTCATGTGTGAGACTCCATGACATATGTTGTACTTGTGTTTCACCCTCTGAGAGAGTCATGGTGAAAGTCACGTTGAGGTGACAACATCACGCAAGTGATGAACACTTGTACTTACCATTTGATGGTTGATATCGAGACGATATCTAATATCACGTTGAGGTGATATTCTTCTCTTTATATCTGATTACAGGCAATGATGGCTGATGGACCTCATATTGAGATGATTCGTATTGTGCAGCTGGAAGTTCTCTCCCTAGCTGAGAGGGAGTGTTAATGATATTACAGCTTCAGTTGTTCCTTCCAGCTCAGCCCTATTGAGGAGACATAAATTAAATGATAGCCCGTTGGATATTTAATTTATTGTCTTATATTTATGAGGCGCGAATGTCTTGAGGCCGACCTCTCTTGTATTATTTATGATTTCTGGGCCGACCTTCTTTGTAAATTATATTCATTGAAATTATTTTGTATCTTGGCCGACCTCATAACTTGAAGAGGTGCGACCTCTCCCACTTGTATATATACAAGGTTCGCTTCCTCCATCATATACACATTTCAAGCAAGTCTGATTTATTCTTGTAAGTGCGAATTGATCCAGAGAACAGAAGTGCGAATTCATCAAGAGAGATGAAGTGCGAATTAAATTCATCAAGAGGCAAGTGCGAATATTATTGAAGAGAAAATTCATCTTGTCAGAAGTACAATTCATTTTCTATTCTTTGTATTTGATATAGGTACAAAATTCTGGCCTTGAGTTAGGCCTCATTGTAAAGAGAATCATTGCCATTGTTCATAAATATAAGAGAGATCTTTGTTGCTGGGTTTTTCTCCCTCAAGAGGAGGGTTTTCCCAGGGTATCTGCTGTGTTACTTTATTTGATTTATTTTAAGTTTTTGTGCTTACAATCTGATCACTTAAATTTAACACATTTTGCATTAATTGATGGAGAGATATGTTTTAGTTAACAGAGATTGAATTGGACCCACACTGGGTGCCCAAGTTGGAATCTTGGAGTTAACACTTTTGCATGATAAGATATTTTATAAGGCTAAGTTAAGTGGGCCCATTCTTGGCCGCCAACTTTGAGGAGAAGCTTACAAGATATCTTTGTAATCAACGTTGAGTTAGGACTTCAATTTTGGATGATCAAATTGATGGACTTGGTTTGACATTGTTTTTTGAGGGATAAATCTACTTGCAAATAATAGGCGTAGGTTTTGTGAGATAAGTTTTGTGCTATGTAATTGTAAACTCTTTGGAGTTTACAAGGCTCATTATTGTCTATAAATTGCAGAAAGTTGAAGAGAGTTCTATTAGATTTTATTGCAGGTTGTGAAGAAGAATTGTTGAAGGCAAAAGAAGCATCTCAAGCAAGAATTGATAAAGAATTATTGTAATCTTGTTCTAAGGTTAAATAATACAAGCACTATTTATTTTGGTGGTGGAGTTTTTTCTCGAAAGGGTTTCTCCACGGTATATGTTGTGTCACTTCTATCTTCTAGTCTTATTCTTCTACAATCTTTTGTCTACTTCTACAAATGGTAAAATGAATCTAAGCAAATAATCATACAGAAAGAAATTGTAACAAAGAACACTTAATTAGATCTACAATATAATAGTTTTACAAAGTATTAAGCTACATAATTGCTTCCATTTTCAAAAAACATAACCAAACACAATAGAACACTAGATTTATATGGAAAAAAATAAGGGAAAACCCACAGTGACGATTAGTTCACATATATTTGAATAGCAACACTGAGTATAATTAGGCCCATTGCCCAAAAAAGAAGAAAGGATCACTACAAAGGGCTCATTGTTTGAAATAAATAAAGAAAGAAGAAACTGTTACAAAGAGATTCACTTTCTCAAAGCAAAATAAAAAATACACTATTGCAACTCTGCACTATTAGTAACCTTCGGCTTACTACCTCCAACAAATTTAGGCACCTTGAAAATGTTGACACCTTCTGCTCACTACATCCAAAGTCATAGGCATTAAGCTCACATGAAAATTCACCATACTTGATCAAATTTGCATCTTTCACACACAACAAAGATCCACACACATCTCCAATAATTGACCTTGCTTATATATCCTCCACAACCTCAAAAACCTTCTCCATGTTGGCCACAATGAAATGTATTCACCTCAAACATGCAATCACTAAATAGGTTGGCACCAAACAATTCCACGATGGAAAGAAGTGAAGGTAGACCATGCAAAGGGTTAACTAGGATCCAAATCTAAATTGACAGGCTTCACCACACTTTCACAATCAACAAACAATCTCCATAATTAGCGCTAGCACCTAGGTCACCAAACCTGCACTAACACTAACAAGCAACCAAATACACACATCTCAAGATCCAAAAAAAACATATAGACCACAAAGAAACACTTCACAACATCCACACAACACCCCAGAATATTTTGGAATCATCAAAATATTTTGCAATACTACCAAAACCACCTAAAACTGAGAACACCATCATTTTTTGCAACCAACAACACTTCCATAGACATGCGACACACTATCCAACCTTGTGAAACAATTGAACACACAAAAATCCAAGGGAAGGTAGATATAGGAAATATTAGCACATTCCCAAATCCACAAGACATGAAACCTTATTGCAGAGAAATGTAGAGAAATCTCATTTCTCCTAGACAACCTTTTACATAGGCAAACACACTATCAAACACATCTTCCATTGCCACACGATCTAGAACTTGAAACTCTAGATATAAAATCTCTGAACAAATTTGATCATCATATCTAAACCACAAAAGTATATCTTCAACCATTAAGAAATGTGGAGAACAACACTGAATACACCTCTGTCACACTGCAATCTTATTCAAATTTTCTCAAAATCACTTGGAAACCACATGAACCAACTACACTAGCAACACCAAAAATCCTACTCAATATATCTATAACATCTGCAACACCAACAAACTTCCCATCTACAATACTTGCTCAATACCACACTAGAGGTTGACATCAGTGACAACACTAAAGACAAAATAGTGCAACACTTTCATTGTTGACATCAATGACAACATTGCAACAATCTTCTTGACCATACTGGAGGTTGACATCAATGTGACATCAAACCACAAGACATCCATACTAGGGGTTGAATCATAATTCTTTCTTATGCACCACTCTTCAACAACTCCAACAATCTCCACATACTAGGGGTTGACATCAATGACAACACTAATGAAAACACCATTAATCTCCAACAATCTAGAAAATATCTAACAATCTCCCCCTTTTTTCATTGATGGAAACACCAACTCTGAAAAACCATCAATTAATAGAAGCAACTCTGCAACTCCAACAATCAGACAACTCTCCCCCTTACTTCAGTCTCTCCCCCTAACTGGTACATTCCTTACACTTCTACCACTATCTCAGACTTTTATCTCTCTCCATGTTTTCTATACTTTATCTCTCCCCCTTTGAAATCGATGGCAAAGGGAAACAATCTCTCGCTTTGTCATCACTTGAAAGCTTCACTTTAGACAACACCAACACACTACTTTCTCTCTCACACTTACTTTTGCACTCTTTCCACAACTTTCTCTTTACTGTTCTGTCCCCCTTAGGGGAGTAAGATATGCCCCACTTGACTACACCACTACCTACTCCCTCTGAGAGGTAGCCGTCATCATTCCAAGACCAGAAATGTATCTTGAAATGCTCTCCTAGACAAATGCACACCTTATGCATCTAGTTGAAAGGAGGGTCAATCACCCCTAACTTCTTCCAAAGATACTCAAATGTATCTTTTGGAAAAGCCTTTGTGAAAATATCTACAACTTGATCCTTTCTAGGAACATACTCCAACTTCACCTCATTCTCTGAAAATTTCTCTCTTAGAAATTGAAATCAAATAGAGATATGGTTTGTTCTCGAATGCATTACCAAGTTCTTTGAAATATTGATAGCACTTGTATTATCAAACAAGATAGAAATAGGTTCATCATATGACACTCTAATATCCTTTAATGCTTGCTTCATCCACAATACCTGTGTACTACATGATCCTGTTGCAATATATTCTACCTTTGCAGTAGATAATAACATTGAATCTTACTTCTTACTCAATAAGGACACCAATCTACTTCCAAGAAAGAAAGCACCTCCACTTGTGCTTCTTATGTCATCTGCACAACCTTCCCAAAATGCATCTGTATATGCACTCAAAGATAAATTAGTATCCCTATGATACCATAGACCAAAATTTGGAGTGGCCTTCAAGTATCTAAATATCCTTTTAATAGCTGCAACATGTGATTCTCTGGGATCTTCTTGAAATATTGCCACAAGACGAACTGCATGCATGATATCCGGTCTAGTAGTAGTAAGATATAATAGTCCACCAATCATTGATCTATACTTGCTCTGATCTGTCTTAGGAGACTCATCATTTTTGCTTAACTTATAAATAGTAACCATGGGAGTACACACTAGTTTAGAATCCTCCATCCCAAAATTCTTCAAAAATTCCTTAACATACTTTGACTATGAAATGAAAATACCTTTTTTTGATTGATTGATTTGTAACCCAAGGAAGAAATTTTTTTCTCCACACATTTACATCTCAAACTCTTTTTTCATCTCTTCTACAAACTTCTTACACGTACCTTTATTTCCTCCAAAGATTATGTCATCAACATACGCTACCACAATCACAATTTGTTCTCCCTCAACCTTGAAGTAAAGGTTGCTATCTGTAGTACCTTTTTTGAATCCTTGCTACAACAAGTACTTATCCAAGCTTGCATACAAATCTATAGGAGTCTGTTTGAGTCCATATAATGCTTTCTTCAATCTACAGACCATATCAACATCATCTGATAATTGAAAAACCTTCCATTTATTCAATATACACTTCTTCTTCTAACTCACCATTCAAGAATGTAGACTTGACATCCATATGATATACCTTGAAGCTTTTATATGCTAAAAACACCAAAAAAATCCTAATAGCTTCCATCCTTGCCACCAGAGAAAAATTCTCTTCAAAATCTATTCCTTCCACTTTTGAGTAGTACTTACATGCAAGTCTAGCCTTATTTCTGACAACTTTTCCATCCTCATTCAACTTGTTCTTGAAAATAAACTTAGTTTCTTTCATATTCTTATTTGTTGGTCTTGGGACTAATTTCCAAGTTCGATTCTTCTCAATCTGTTCCAACTCTTCTTTTATAGCTTTGATCCAATTCTCATCTTTTCATGCCTTAGTTACTATTTTAGGTTCTACTTTGGAAAGTAAACAAAATTTTACCTGTTCCTCTATCATAGTAGCTTTTCTCCTTGTCAACACACTTTTTTCTCTTATCTCCAATGATTTTATCTTCAAAATGTTTCTTCCGCACATACTTAAGAGTCTTACAAGTATTTTCTAGAGCTTCTTCCTCTTCAACTATCATCTCTTTTTCCTTCTCTTCATCCTTTTCTTCTTCGTTGCAAAGGTGTTCATTAGATTAATATCCTTCTATCAACACAAAACTTTGACATGGTTCTTCATCCACTTTAACACTTGAAATTTCAAAAATCTTCTTCAACCTTTTGTTATAACATTTGTATGCCTTGCTCTTTGTAGAGTATCCAAGGAAAACTCCTTGATTAGATCTTGCATCAAACTTTCCTAAGTTTTCTTCATCTCTTTTGATATAGCAAATACTTCCAAACACTCTGAAATAAGTCATAGTAGGAGGTTTTCCATACCATAACTTATAAGGATTCTTTGATTTGTTCACTCTTGCTTGACCTCTGTTAAGTATGTACACTACAATATGAATTACTTCTTCCCAGTAGACTTCTAGTAGATTTTCTTCCTTCATCATAGTCCTTGTTGCTTCTTGAACTATCCTGTTCTTCCTCTCTACAACTCCATTTTGTTGAGGAGTCCTAGGAGTTGACAAATATCTCTTTATTCCATGATCTTCACAAAAATTGTTAAAATCATTGGAGGTGAACTCATTGCCTCTATTAGATCTCAAGTACTTGATTTTCAAATTCATTTCATTCTCAACCATAGATTTAAAAGCTTTAAACTTATCTAGAGCTTCTAATTTTTCTTTGAGAAATGTCACCCAAGTCATTCTAGAATAATCATTAATCAACAACATAAAATACTTGTCACCTTGAGAGCTTCTTATTTTGGTAGGTCTTCATAGGTCTTTATGCATCAAATTCAAAGGGCCTGTGGTAGAATATTCTTTAGTCTTGAACCTCTTCTTTGTCTGCTTTCCAAACTGACATTCCTTGTAGATTGCATTAATAGGATTTGCAATTCTTGATAGATCTCTCACAACATCAGTAGAATTGATCTTCACTAGGTTATCAAAATTGATGTGAACCATTCTTCTATTCCATAGCCACATTTCATTGATTGAGACATAAAGCACCTAACACCGCCACCATTGAGCTGATAAACATTACCTTTTGTCCTTGTTCTTGCAACAACCAAAGTACCATAGCTTTTTTTTCTAATTTCACAACCATCATCCTGTAACACCAAATTATATCCTTTGCTACACATTTGCCCCACACTAATAAGATTATGTTGGAGAGCCTTGACATAAAGAAAATCATATATTTTATGCTTGCCATATAAGCTAATCAAACCTTTTCCATAGATCTTAGTAGATGTATCATCTCCAAACTTAACAAGACCACCATCATACTTTTGAAGTTTAATAACTTACTCTTATCACGTTTCATATGATTCAAACATCCACTATCAATTATCCAGTAGTTCCTCTCTTCGCTTGCATGAAAAGTGGTCACCATAGTTCCTTCAATATTATGACTTGTTTCTAGAGCACTTTCCTTTACACATCTTTCAGGATTAGTAGAATTAGTTCCAAAATTTAGAGCCATAAACAAGCATTCATCACTATCATCATCAGGATAGTTTGATTCCTCATCATTAGATACACCATTGTTCTTTTCAATTTAATAACTCTTCTTAATAGATTTACCTTTATGATCGTTATGTTTTTCATTTGCAACTTTGATTGGATATTTAGAAGCATAATGACCTATCTTTCCACAATTGAAACACTTAAAGGGTAATTTACCTCTATGTTTTCCAGTTCCCTTTTTCAATCTTCTTATAAATTTTTCTTCCACGTCATCAAGATCATCCAAATCCAATTCATCATCCTTCTCTTCCTTGCTGAATTTAAAAGTAGTTTCTTTCTTTGTAGCATCTTGACCAAAATCTCTCAATTCATGAGGAATTAAAGCACCAAACATTTGATCTCTAGAATATTGATCTGAATTTTGAGGTTACTAAATAGAAAAAACTTTAGAACCATAAGATTTAGGAAGAGTTTGAATAACAATAACCTTGAAAAGTTTGAGTGAGCCTAGTAGGGGCATGCTATCTAGCAGGTGGAGGAACTTTAAATCTCCTTTGTCTATGGTTTGGAACAAATCCACCTTTCTTCTTGCTATCTTGACTTGATTTTGCATTTTCGAAGTGTGTCTTCTTAGGTTCTTAAGTGCAAGATTTTTCCTCCTCTATTTCAGACTTTCCTTTTGTCTTCAAATTCTCATATAGGTTTGCAGATGGATTGGTTATTGGAATTTTACATTTTTCAAAACCAAAGCCAATTTTTTCTTTTGATGGCTTTTGAGAGCTGATTAGCTCATCGAGAATGTTAGAACCTCCTTTCAGCTTTAGACCTTTGTCAATTTGTTCTTTTTCTTTATCTAGTTCTTTCCTCAAGGAAACAATCTCTTCTTCAAGCTTGGAACATTCAAAAACTTTATCAATGATCTTGATATTCAAGGAATCTACAATTCTTTTACCTTCTTCAACTTGAGCTTTCAACTTGCCAATTACTTTTTTTTGTTTTTTCAAGTTTGTACTAGATTTCTTCATTCTTTTCTCTTTCTTCATCCAAATAATTTAGAGAAGAAATGAGTTATCCTTCATAATCCACTAGAAAATATTCTTTATTGAATTCAAATTCAAATTCATCCTCCTCCTCATGGAATATGTCCTCTTCTTTCAGAGATCTCTTCTTCTTGGGAACTACATCATTCCCCATGTGTCCAAATGTAGATCTATCTCAGCTATTAGGCTATATCAAGGAGCCTTTGTTTTGATACCAATTGTTGAACACACCAAAATACTAAGAGGGGGTGAGGTGAATCAATATACTTCAAAATTCAATCCCAATTAGTAATTTCTGAAGCTAAGTTATACCATTTAAGCATACACCTACTTAATCAAAATTGGAAAGAAGATAAGCATCCACACAAGAACAAAAATAACACCAAATTTATGTGGAAGACTGCACATGAGAAAAACCATGGTGAGAAATGCTGCTAGGAGCTACTATCCTAATCTATCCTCACAAGTAAATAATAGTTACAACCGTTTTAGGGCTACAACCCAAGGAAGCTACTGCTCATTGTTTATATAACTTTGTTTTAGGGGCTAAAACCCAAGGAAGCTACTACTCTCTAATTGAAAGAAAGAACAACTGAAATATACCTGACTTTATGGATTCAACCACTAATAGTTATCAATTCTACACATTAAGTTTGTAGTGGATCTTGTCATGCTCTACTCATGTATTCATACATCTTTGCACACTTCCATACCTCTCTTCTCATCTTTGATCTTCTATATATATCATCCACACACTTACAAAATACAAATTCAGTTGGTCATAAACAATAAATTATGAAACTTGTAGCATTTCAACCTACATATCCATTGACAGTATACAAAAATTATTAAAAAATTATTTAAATTTCTCTAAGATGAGTTGGCATGACCCATACAACATCTACAACAACTTCTTAGACTCAACTCAAACTTGAATCAGTGGCATACACCACCAACATACCTTAGTTGGCCTCAACAAAAACACCTCTTCACAAACTAACTTGAAACAATTGTACGGTACTAGAAAAAAGAAAGATATGAATGCGCTTCATACCTTAGAAATTATGAGACATTTGGAGTGTCCACACAAACTCATACAACTGAACTTTACAATCTTCTGCTAGCACAAACATACAAACATATGTCGTGCTTATGATTAGGCATCCAAAACCAACTCTAACACTTCGTCACTTGAAAATTGAACTTGTAGAGCACCAAACCACTTGAAACTTCAATACAACACTCTTTAGACATCACTGAGTATTTCCACAAGTCCTCTTGGCCAAAATTTCTCATCTAGAGGTATGTGGAGCATTCCAACAAGCCTTCATAACCACTTTGCTTTGTCATAGCATACACTGAAACTCTGTCACTTGTAACTTTTACTACAAAAGGTATAATGACATAAAAACTTGTATATAATACCTTCATATCCCCATGAGATTAACTTCAAAATCACAAGACTAAATCTTTATCCACAGAAGGATGTAGACCAAAACACTGTGTCTTTGCCTTAGGGTATATATCAAGAAAGCCTTGGACACAACTTCTACAACTTGTCATTGAGTGTGGTACACCAAACTAGAAAAATATCATTTTAGCCAACATGAAGACACATCAAGACATGTGTACCCACATCTGCATCATACATAGACAACCACAAACTACAAACCTTCCACAATATTGCAATACTGACTTGCACCATTATGTATCTTTGCACATTGGAAATCTCTAGAGCATATACAAACTTAAGCACACTTTTGACATCAATGAAAACCAAGCTTATCAAGCTGCAAAAGTAGGGTTCCTCTGATCCCCCTTTCTAGGAAATTCCTCTTTTTTGTTAGCCAAATATTTTTTGTCTACCTACCTTTCCATAACTATTGCTTGGGGCATAGAATTTGGGTGAAACATGTGTAACTCATATTTTTTGTGGCCTTTTAAACCTCCTATAAGTAATTCCTTCAAAATTTTATCTATAACATGATCCACTCTTAAATATTAAGTTTATAATTGTTGAGTGTATTCCTTGAACATGCCTATTTACTTTAATTTGGAATACGGTTGAAGTAGCTCTATATAAGATTGTCACCATAATGTGTAGTGATATCCCTTTAGAAAATAGATCATTTGACAACACATCCCTTCTTTTTATTCTCTTCACATAGCCAATGATACTAAATGAATTTGTTTGTTTCTAGGTATAAGGTTGTTTTTACAACATTTTATTAACATGGAACCTGATAAAGATAAAAAAACCATTCCATTTGGCAAGGCCAATTGGTTGGATCCTTTCAATTAAAATTTAACTTATCCATATTTGGTGTGAACTTCTTAACCATAAAATTAATTTGGTGATGATCCATCTTTAGATTTGAATCAAACCTAAAAGCATCATGTCCCTTAGAAGATGCATCCTCTTCCTAAGGCTTGTGGTGTGAATGCATCCATCAAGCATCCATACACTAACTTTCTACTTATTGGTCATGTGATGGAGGTATGGTTTACATAAAACACCATTGGAAGACAAAGAGGTATTAACTGCTAACTTGAGAAGTTCTTTACTTCATGCTTAGATATTTCTTGATTTTGATGCCTCATTTCACCTAACTCCACGCAAAGATTGGTTTTCTACTTATCGGTCATATGATGGAGGTATAGTTTAAATGGGAAATGACAACCCCTATGAAGCTATTAGTAAAGGTGACATAAGAATCAATATGTTTGATTAAATGGTAAGGACTATTTAGCATGTCGAAGATGGTACTAGGATTAAATAAAAAATTGTTCACTTGGAGTTTTTCCTAGTATATTTTTACTAGGTTTTCCACACAAATATTAGATTAAATTTGTGCTTTTTTCTGTTTATTATGAACTGTAAATTTTATTACAATCTTGTGGTGTGAATGCACACATCAAGAATCCATATATATTAAAGTTGATGCAAGAACTTGGGTCCACAAAAAACTCAAAAAGTGGAAGTGTTTTTGCTGTTTTTTAGAATTTGTCACACTTGGACTAAAAAAATGAAGCACTTACACATTGAATCTTAAAAAAATTCAGCAATATAAAATTTAGTATGTTGAATCTAGTTTCTGAATATGTAATTTATTCTAATACCTAGATGATACAAATTAAATTTTAATAGGCATGTATAAAAACCACTTTTTAAAAGTCATTTTTTTTTACCATACCATGCACGTATACAAACACCACTTTTTGACCTAAATAAAAGTCTTTTTATAATTCATTTTGGGGAAAGATATGTAACAACCTGAAGATTGATGAGGATATTTTTTGTAGTTTTTTTCTAAATATTTTTTTATTGAATTTTATTGGCCCTAATTGTTGTTTTTAAAAACCAATGTGTACGAACAACATAATTGGACCTAAACTATACATTTTTTTATTTTTTTCATTGTGTAGAAAATTTTCTGAAGATTGATGTCATATAATTTTTTTTACAAAAAAATAACAAATGAAAAGTTATTAAAAAATAAAAAAATATTGATATTTCAAGTTTATGGACTAGTTTGCTTAGAAATTAATTAAAAAATAGAAAAAATAAACAAATATTTAAAAAAAAAATTATTTGGAAACTAGACATCATGATCTTTAATGGGTTTTAATTTCATAGATTAATTCTGAAAAAAGTCCATTAGCTATATTGCCCAAGTTGGACATTTTTCTTAAATCTGCCTTAGTTTTTTTAGTTGTAGGTCAAATGTTAAGGGTCGAGTTGCCAAACTAAGTCTAAAACTCAAGAAAAAAGTGGCTTGGGGATTTTAGCTTTAAGGAATGGGTACCCATTTGAAAACGGGTACTTGTTTCTAATTTGAAACGTTGAAATTAGGAACAGGTACCTGTCTCTCATTGGGTACCCATTTTTGATAATCCATTTTCCCAATTGAGAAAAAAATTGACTCACCACCTTTTTTTTGCAACATTCCTTTTTTGCAGCACAAACCGACAATGCCATTTTTGCAAGATTTAATTCAATTTTTTCAAGGAGACAATCATAAGTTGAATTTTTTGAAGTGAAATCAAGTTCAAGGACTTTTCTCAAGAAGAATTGAAAAAGAGTGATTTTGGGTGTATTCATATATTTTTGTACTTCAAAGTTTATAGAACAAAGGATCTCCATATATAGTTTTATTTCAAAATTTGAAGGAGGTTGAAATTGGAAAATAGGTTAAAAATCATTTGTTTTTTAATCAAGAGGGTTTGGTAATCATGGGATCAAAGCAAAGGCAAAGAAACAAATATAGAAAGTTAATGAATCCTGAAGAAATTGAAGCAAAAAGAGAGATGGAGGCTAAAAGACAAAGAGATAGAAGAACAAGGATTCATCAAATGAAAAATTTGGAAGCATCTAGTTCCATGAATCTTGAAGAGGAGACCATGAAGGATGAGATGAATGTAGATGATGCAAATGTGGAAATGGTGAATATGGAAGAAAATGCAATTATGGAGACAAACCCAACTATGCCTTCAACTTCAACTTTGAATGGTATGGAAATAGTAACTATGCAAAAAAATTTGGGCATGTATTCAAATCCACCTCTCAATGATATGAAAAATGTACCTATTCAAACAATTTATCTAGGTATGTCTTAAAACCCTTATTTTAATAATAATGATCTTAGTTGTTTAAATGAAACTGGATACACTAATAATGATATCAATTATGTTATTGAAACAATGGAAAAATAAAATAATAATGAAATATATTGTATGAATTCAAATGAGAATGAAATCCCTTGTATGGTTGAAAACAAAAATGAAACCTCTTCTATGATTTTTTTTTTTTTACAATTGAAAAAAATGTCTTAGATAACCTTCTTGGTAAAATTTCTTGGAGACAAATGAGAACTCATGGAAGTAGATTATATAGAATATTTTTTTATAAAAAGGAATTATGATTTCAATGTCAACTCATGATGCAATTGATGAAAAAATGGAAAATGTGAACAATGATGAAAAATTAGGCACTTTTTTAAAACCAAAAAATAAAGATGATTTTGTAGAACAAGTCATATCTAGTGTTGCCAATACTATTGATTCTATAGGAAAGAAAAATTGATCTAAAGATAAGAATGCAACACGTCATGCAATAACAACTCCTTTAGTTAATAAATCAACTTCAAATAAAAGAATGTTAAGCAAGATTAGTAAATATATAAAAGTAAATAATAAAAATTTGATAAGAGTAGCTAAGAGAAGAGAAAGTATTGAAAATGATCCAATTAATCAATGTTGGAGTTTTAGTGGTAGACTCCCAAGGTCGGACATGAAATTAACTAATAAAATCAAATCTTTAATTGAAAAATATTGATAATACAAGAGTATCGCCTAATATTAGAGATGTTTTAAACTTAAGGGTGGGATCAAAAATTTGTGATCCTCACCTAAAAAATCTATTAGATATGACTCAAACTAAATTTTATAAAAAAATTAGATGATTCAATCTTACCAAATATTAGCATAAATCAAAGACCATTTGAAAAATGTAATATGCCAGAATTAATAAACAATGAATCTCTTGTTGTTCCAAAAATCACGTACAATTTCGTTATTATTATGATATTTAAATTTGATATATATGTTGTACTTTGGATACTAACAAAATTATGCATGACATTTGTGGTATTAATATGCTGCCTTAGACAATCAAGGATTTTATAGCAGGTTTGTTTTGTAAATCATCTAATGGACACTTATTTTATTTAAATGCATGCATTTCTAGACAATGCAATAATTGTGGCAACTTTTCATTGTTAGGAGAATGTATGCATGAAAGTAGTCTACATGAGTTTGGACAATAATTAGTGGATGCTAATTTTTTTATTTTTTTTTCAATATTCTTTAAAGGATGGAAAAATTGGAAAACGTTGTGAGCTAATCATAGAAAAATTAGTGTGCATGCATTCATTAGAGAATTTAAAGATAATATTGTACCCAAATATGTCAAACACTCTTAATATGCTTGATGGCTCAATGTCCAATTTCGTACATGTAAAAACATATTTCCAATTGGAACTATATTGTTAGTTGTTGATTTTGTAGGAAACTATACTCTTGCTCAACAAGAGGAAATCCAATCCCAATATTATAATTCAGTGTAGGTAGCCATATTTGTTCATATTGTATATAGACATGCAGATGATAGTACAAAAGATAATAGAACTTTTTTGAGAGAGTATCATTTTTATGTGAGTGATAATCTATTACACTCATTAAATTTTGTTCAATATTGTTTTAATATATTTTATAAAAATTTAAAAGAAAGAGAAATACAAATGAGAGAACATATCATATGGTCGGATAATTGTAGGATACAATTCAAGAATGCTAGAATGTTTTATTGGTTATGTAGATATTATAAGAAAAATAATAGCCAACACATGTGGAGTTTTTTTGAAGTTGGACATGGTAAAGGAGAACATGATGGAGTAGGTGCATGTGTGAAAAGAGCTCTTGCTAGAGAGCAACTAAAATTTGAGGATGCAAAGAAATTTAGAGATGCACATGAAATTGTAGATTGATGTAATACGGAATTATTTATAGGAACAAGTGAGAACTCAATAATTCAGTGCTTCTTTTGGTTAGTTGAAGAAGAGAATATTCTTACTTGACAAGACTATGAAACAATTAATGGATCCAAAAAATGGCATTTGTTTAAGAGTTCAAATGCAAACATGTGGAAAATATGGAAAAGGGAGCTCACACGCTTTTGTCAATTTATTACTTTCTGGATGCAATAAATTTTTACCCTCTTTAAAAAAAAGTTGGCCAAGAGACAACTTCCCTAAACAAAGTAGTTATATATGAAAATAATATTGGAAAAAATGGTTAAAATGTGTTATATATCCATTTAAAATCATCTTAGAATTGAGGGAAATTCTATATTAAATTCTTGAATGTTTACATTCTATTATAGGCACGACATATTATATGAGAAAATGCAATATGCAAAAGTGTTTTCCAAGAGTAATCCCTTATTATACTAGATACAATAAAATGAGTAACTTGGGCTCTAATATGGAAGGATGAAAATGTTTAATCCTATAGATCCATACCTAAAGGGAGGAATTCAATCCTTAATACCTATTTATATTTTAAAGTATATGATAAAGGTAGAATAGAATCTTGTTAAAAAATCTAGGAGTATAATTCCTAAATGTGGTGTCAAAATTCCACCAAGTCCTTTAACCAAGCTAGAGGGGGATGGAGCCCCAAATTATAAACTACATCAAGAATAAGCTATTGAATGTGAATTACGGACTCCATCAAATCAATATTAAAAATATGGAACTTCTATTGCAAAAATGGGGCCATGGGCTCCAACGTTAAAACAAGGCTAAATATATTTGAGAAAAGCATTAACCAAATTGAAGATTTTTCATATACTATAAACCATAAAATAACCTTTAATCATGCTAGGGGAATTAATAATAAGAAGAGTGTGGAGGCCAATTGACTATAAATAATTATTTTTGCAATACAATACTATGCATAAGAAGAATCCTCCAAGCATCGAGGCATTGTTACTCAATTTACACACTTAGCACAACAAATAATGATTTTCTTGTAAGCATCAATAATACACATGTTGCCTTTATCTTGAGGTACATAAAAAATATCCCACACCACTCAAGGTAACCATATAGTAGGCTTGTCATTGGCACAAATGAAGTCATGTTGTTGGTTGGAAATCCTATGATAAATGAGATTCAAATGGGTTTGAGTAAGAAATATAGTAAAAATCTATTTCTTCTAACACCTCTATGTAAATATCTTATTTTCAACTATTAGCATGCCTTGTTGCCACAAAGTAGAATGTGATAAATTGAAAGAAAAGGGAATGACAATAATTTTGAACATCTCCCCTTTGCAATCTATTTGGAAAAATAAATTCATGTAGTCAATTAATTTGTGGGAAAGGATTTATTTGTAGCATTAAGGTCTATTGTACATTACAAGATTGACCTAGAAATCTTACAAAAGGTATCAAGGCAAGTGATGAATTTTTGAAAAGAAGTCTATGGATTGAGATCAAGTGGTTAAAGAGTTAGGGTCTCATTGTAGAGATCCAATTTTAAATCCTCTTGAAGTGACATCTATGGTGAAATTCTAAATAGAAACTCTTGAGTTTCCATTATTTTTCTTCTAGTAGTATTTTCTAAGTTGTTTTATAATTGTTAATTATACTAAGGATTTAAGTATTGCATTTATCATAAGGAGATAAGAATTAATATTGAAGTTGGCTCAAGTTATCATTTGGGATATATTTGTATACTAATAGAAAATATTTAATAAAGTGTAAGGAAAGAATCATTGATAAAATTGACTGTTGAATGTTGAGATGGGTAAGGGAGAGAAATATATTTCAGCGTCTTGGTGTGAAGCCTTATTGGAAAGAAGGTACTCACTAATCGTCTAAGAGTAATAAATAAAATGAAGAGAAAATGGAAAAACTTATCATATGGATCTAAAGAACCCAAATTTTTATGAAATTTTTACTATTAGGATTAAGTGTGTTATTCACCTTGCATATCCTAAGTTCTGTTATAACTTAATTACTTTATATGGTTAAATAATTTATGTATCTCCAATGATTACAAAGTGCATAAAATGGAATGCCATGTTAGGGTGAAGACATGTGTAATTATTTAATTACAAGGATTTGAAAATATTTTTGTAATGAAGCATTGAGGAGGGGTTTACATTGTGTACTTGGAGTATCTTCCATTATTAGTGAGTGTAAGATGTAATTAGTGCTTCATGGGGATTCCTCAAGAGTAATATTCCAAATTGATTTGGGGAAGTCAACAATGATTGTAGAAGATTTAAATTCTAATTTTTTTGGCTACTCTCTTGGAGTGGGTCATGGTAATTCTTATGATGGTATTTTCAAACCTTTTTTGGGCCCATGGTATTTATTTTTGGTGGTTTCCTAGGCCTCCTTAAGTATATATATTGAGGGCTTGAGATGGAGGCATCATGGATTGTTTCTTGTAGGGTTATGCTATGAGTTTTCCTTTAGAATTGAAGAGTGTCCATCTCATTGAGTTGTATGAATGTATTGTAACTTTGTTGTCAAATAATAGATTACGTGTGTGTACTTTTAAAGCTAGATTTTTCTTGAAAGGGTTTTCCTAGGGTATGTTTGTGTCACTCTTGTTCTTATGGTTGCTTCTATTCTCCCTCTCTCATTTTTTTTCCTTTTGTAAGTATTTTTTATATACTAGAATGCTATTAATTTTTTTTATATTGATTATTATAAATTTATACTTATAGGGTCAACTTGGAAATATAAGTGTATTTCTAGAAGTTGATATTTTTTTTATTTTAATTGTTGAGTAGTTTTTAGGCATATTTCCTTACATTGCCATTGATGGAGAGTAATGATGAAGCATTAGAAAACGGATTTGAACAAAAAAAAAACACCAAACCTAAGAACTTTAAGGATTGATATCATAAAAGAAACTCAATTTGGTTGTATACTTTCTCAAAATCAAGCTCAAGTAAAATAATATATTATTGAAAATATTTGGCCCAGTTCATTCCTTCTCAAACCACAATGTAATGTTATCTAGTATAAGGTGTCTTTTAATGAACCATTTTTACTTTAGCTACATAATGGAGGAAATCTAGTGGTGGATACACAAGGCTAAGAATTTTTCCAATATACTGTAAGAAACATTGAGTGAGATGATAAGCCACCAAAAGTGATAATATTTGGGTCTCCAAACTTAGGAATAAATTTTATGTTTCCTTGGTTGATAGTAATTCCTAAGAGTTCAAGAAGAGGTTCATATTAGATATGAAGTGGATCTTGACCAATGAAGTGTAATATAGCCTTTAGAAAATTAAAAGGAAAACTACCCTATCTAGGGGCTTTCTCATTACCCATCTACATACTTTCATAGTATAAAACCTATTAAGATTAAGTAGTCCATTAAAAGAAACATGAGTAGAAAAAATCAATGAGATAACACCTAGGCATTATATTAAATCTTGAACACATTTCAAGGTATCCCCATGGGATTGTAAAATAAACATATAATAGTCCAAGAAAGTCTTGAATATCTACACAAATGAAATGAGTCATCCTTAAGAGGAATTAGAAGCCTTATTTTTTTGGATTTCATGAGGAAAATATATTTTAAAAAAGCTTGGGAGATTTTTCCTTAAATTTGAGCCAATGAAGAATTTTTTTGATGTGTTTTCCTTTGGCTTAACATGTATTTGATGATCTTCAACTTATGCTATAGTTGTAGCACCGAGCTCTAACTTGTTTGAGATCAAAGGTATTGCTTTCTAATCGAGAGAAAAAAATTACGATTACTTTAGCAATGATGTTATTAACCTTTTAATACATTTTTTCCATCAACTTAATAAACCATGCAATAAAAAGATGTAATGTAGGAAATTATGATGTTTCAAAACTTTATTAGATAAAAAAAATGATAGGTACGGATCAAGTTTTAACACCATGTGATGAACTAGATGGATCATTTATGAGAAAGTAGTGACATGTTCCAAAAGAGTTGATTGCTAATTTTTTTAAGGGTACGTCCTCCCACACAAGCTGAAAATTGATGTTATGCTAATTAAACATGATTATCCCTATATGCACTTTTATTGATCACCTACTATTGGAAAGAAGGTGGAAAGAAGGTGGAGCATGTGTTGCTTATAAATCATTATTTGATCTAGCCACAAACATGATCTTATCTAAACCTGCTCAAACATTATACCACATAAATTAAGGGTCTAACATGGTATACTATCATTGAAACTATTATTTTGATAATTCTGAATGATTTTTAAAATAATATGAAGCTTCATGTACCAAAGAGATATCTTATTTTTAACTCTTTACATGATGTGTTTTTGTAGGAGCTGAAAATTGGCTCTATCCCAGGACCACCTGCAAAAACCAATTAAAATATTTCACATGAGAGTATGCAAGAAATGAGCTTGCTTGATATTAAGATCTATCAAATATGATGATGAGGTATGTTACAAGAGTGTACAATAACCTTGCTTATATAGACAAGGTGTGATGAAGTACCAACATTAGATGACATGAGTCAACATTAAATGACCTAGGACTCTGATATTTAATAAAAACAAAAAACAAAAAATCTTATCTAAAAAACTTAAATATGCCTAGGACCTAAGTGGATTTAATATTTAAATAGGACCCCATAAAGTAACTCGATAGAAAAAGTACCTATTTACACCAACACACCCCTTTAAGTACAACTTAGGGAGAAGCAATTATTATGCAAATGATGCAAGGATGTAATGATGGGTCTTGAATATGAGGCCATTTTAAGTACCCATGTAAAAATGCAAATACAATTTCTCATAAACAAAGAAAAGGAGAAAAACCACATGGGAAAAAACCCCCTCTCCAAAAGAGAGAAAATATACAATCAAGTGATGAAAGATGGAGGACTACATGATACCCCCACATACAACATCCATCACATATATACATTACAAATTCCCCCCATAAGAGGGAAAGAAAGAGACCACATATCCCCCCATAATGAAGTAGCTCTACAACCACTGAAGAAAGTTTGAAGATAAAAGATAATCCAACACTAAAAATAACATGTCTCCACTTAAGAAGAAAGAAATCCAATGACCGATGCTGAATAAACCTCATCTCCATAACAAATCAAGAGGGAAGAAGCATCATGAATGATATCTCTGAAGATGCATCGAGTGTCTCTAAAGATGTCCCAAAAAAATAGGTGTGACCCCAATCAAGGAAGAAGATAAAGGATGTGGAAACTCAAGAGTAACCTCCAAAGAAGATGTGTGATCAAAGAGGAGAGTGACCCCCTCAAACATGTCCTCCAATTCTACAAAATAGGAAGGATAAACCAAATCTGATATAACTATCATGAAACCATCCCGCAAAGAAAAATCTAGAAAATAAAAGATATCCTACTCATCTGAAGTCCTAGAAACCAAGTCAACACTCAAATCTAAAGAAGTAGGAGATGATAAAACATCATCAAAGGGTTGATGAATAGTGAGGTTTATAAAACCACCAAAATCACCATCTAAACTACTACCCACACTTGATCTAGGACCTCGTGGTCCTTAGAACATTCACCATCAAGAACAAAATGAGAAAAGGTGTAGATGTTTGCATTATGGTCAAACCTACCCACTACAACAAATTTTCTAGTATGCAAATCATGAATGAATACTAAATCTAGAGTGAAATCAATGGATTTACTAGTACGTGCTATTTGATATATAGAAAGAATATTATGCCTAATATTAGGAATGCAAATAACATCATGAAACCTACCATTAGACACATCAACAAATCCTTTACCAAATACATCCAAATAAACACCATTAGGCATCAAGATCTTCATGATTGAAGTATGCTTCAAGGATGAAAACCTATCAAGTTGTCCTGATATATGATGCGAGACTCCTGAGTCAAGAATCTAGTTTTTAGACTATTCAACATGTGTTACAAGAAGAGCATGACCCTTCATCTTAGTATCTTTTAATTTATCACTCTCATTAGCAATCCCTCCAGTACTTGTGTGTATAGAATATGAAGGTCATGAAGAAGAAGAGGGTGAAATTATAGATTTGGAGGGAAAATAAATATTATGTTTCTTTATAATTTTCCTCATTTATCTCTTTTTATTATATAAATTATGTTCACCATGTCCAAGTTTGGTACAATAACCATACTTTGTTGCAATTATGAAGCAAGTATGAAGGTGTTGTCATTGATGTCAATTGGTTAACTGGTTCTCAATTGGTTTTTGTTGTCATTGATTTCATGGATAATGGTTATTGGTTGTATATGTTGATTATATTGAGAAAATTGCAATGAAGAAAGGTTGTAGGCATTCAGTAGTTGCTCCGAGTTTTTCTCCAGGATTTCCTCCTATGTTCATGTGGTTCAAATATGTTGATCATGGTTGTTGGAAGTTGCTATATCAAGATTTTGGGGTTCTAGATTGTTGTATAGTGTGAGTTATGTTCATTAGTTGTGAACTGTGTTTTTTAGTGTATTTGGCTAAGGTTCAGGAGAAATTTAGTTGCTTTAGATTTCTTCTTGTTTGAGTCTTATGACTTGCGCTTTTTAGGGTAAGATGTTGGGAATGTTTTCAAGTTAATTTTGTTATCTGGGAGGATTGGATTGTGCTAAGTTTGTGTGTGCTTAATTGTTCTATGTGTTTTACACTAGTTTGGATGACCTTGTGTTTAACACTACTTTTGAAGCTTATGGAAGCGTGTGGTTGGGTTGCCCTCATTCTAATTCCACCCTAGAATGTTTTGGTGCCGACCTAATTTGAATTTGTAATTGCAAATGGTGTGTGGCCAACTTTGGATATGTTTCAAAGTTGGGGATGGTATAAATACAAGTCAAGTTGTTTGTGAAAGATAAGAATGTAAGCAAGATAGATGTGAGATAGATGTGAAATAGTGTGAATGTGATGCGAGTTTGGAAAGATTAGTGTGAAATATAATTATTGAGTTTTCAGAAGCAGTGAGCTGAAGGTGTACTCTATCATTCATGCATGTCTGCAAGTGTGTGAGTGAGTTGTGGTGGAAATATCTATTGCATTGAGATTATTTTCTCTGTAACAAATCTATTCTATCTTCTTTGTAGTTCTATGGAAGTGATCCCTCTAGTTGGTTAACCCTTGTTGGACAGTGAGTCCTAATCTAGACAGTGAGTACTATTTTGGCAGTAAGCCTTCTCTGGCAGTGAGCCTTTATAACCGGTTTTGATATTCTCTATATTGTGAGATAATCCTCTTTGTGGTTTTTCCCTTATTGGGTTTTCTACATAAATTTGGTGTTATTGTGTATGTGTGATGTTTTTCAATTTCTTCCTTTACACAATATTAGCAGAGTAAAGGATTTGTGATTGATCTAATTTTTAGTGGAAGTTTTAAAGGTTAAAATTTGTCACAACTGATTCACCCCCTTCTCAGTTGTCTTGTTCAACACACTTGGGTTTCTCCTTATTTTTGTCCTCTCTAGGAGAGGTGAGTGTATCACAAGATTTTGTCTTAGGTTTTGACTTCTTCTTTCCTTTACCTTTAGGTGATGATGTAGTCAAAGCATGATTCTTAGAGTGTGTATCATGTTGACTAAATTTATCTTGTTTCCTAGTCAACCTATCATAAGATGTCTCAAAAAAGGAATGAAAAATTAATCACCTAATCCATCCATTATAGAATAAAATGAAGTAGAGAAGTATGAAAATGAACCTTTCAACTTAGAAAAAATCAAGAATATGCATTCCTTATCATTTTTATCCTTACCACAACCCGCCAATTGAGACCTTAATGATTTAAATTTTACCAAATAATCTTTAAAGCTGTTTAAAGAATATGTAGAAAGTGATGCCAATTCTACCTCCAATCACATAGCATGAATCTCACTAACTAAAACAAATATTTCCTTGTACTTATCCCAACATTTCCTAGGAGTAGTACATTCCTCAATATGGAAGAATAAACTATTAGAAACATACATAACAATCAATCCCATAGCCTCATAACATTTGTTCCTATGAGAAAATATTTCATATTCTCTAGAAAAATTAGGTTGTTTGTTATCCAAGGTGGACCACAAAACCCTAGAACAAAGTAATTTCCTCATTCTTACCTTCCATGTATGATAATTATGAGGAGTTAGGACTTCAAACCCTAATTTAGCCATTAGAACAACAAGTTCCAAGAGTGTAAAATAGACAAATATATAAAACAAACTGATGTGATACCTCCCAAATTTGAAATACAATTAAAAATGAAGCCCCCCACAAACAAAACCTCTCTAGGAGAAAGTATGTCCAAGTAATTAGGGAATATTCCAAATATACAAAAAATGAATAAATTAAACTCGGGGCTAAATCTAGAAAAGTGCATGAACTAAATGACAGAGCTCCTAAACACATTTCAATTATTGCTAGAATCATGAAAATTAGATAAACTAGTGAAAATTTATGAGCTCGGAGGTCCAAAAGGGAAAAGGCACTTCAGTTGGCAATAAAATGTATCTACAATTTTTTTTGGCAAAATGACCTTCACCACTATGAAATACATTGAAACAAATTCCATTGATATCTTGTTTGCAAAATTTTGATACTTGGGTGAAAAGTTATTCTCCAATGAAAAAGGCCCAATTTGGGCACTAGGAGGGCCAAGTTAAGCCATTGGGGCTAGCGATCAGTTCCCAATGTGACTGTGGGTAGAGAGAAAAATGATGTAGTTTTAAAAAAAAAATCCCATGTCACTCTGCGAGTTGTGGGATTCGACGGAGGTGGCGCTAGTGCCACTTGAGGTGGCGGTGGGTTCCCATTCCTCTAGCAGCCTTAACACTTGGTGCTCAGTGATATGGCCACAAGCGTTGCTTAACTAGAACTGCGGGCTACAAAATTTAATAAAAAATTGATGAAAACATAAAATATATTAAATTTCAAATCCATCGACCTTCATACCTTCTACATACTAATGGCATAGATGAATGTACCCTTCAACTAGTGATGTGAACACAAATAATGCCAAAAGAGTATGATGCCTATGTAGACGGCCATGAATATTCTTTGTACTCTACCCCAATTGTACGATTCTAATGATAGTGACAACGTATGAACCATATAGATTGTATGGATCCATACTATACGAAAATGGTGACAGGGTGGTGAAAAACCTTTGAGGTCCCAAAAGAAATCTTCAATTCTGACAATTTGACAAGCGTTATTGGGGTATTTGGCATTCTAGATGCAATGGCAAGGTTGATTTTTTTCCAAATTTCTCCAAAAAATCAACTACCTCCTGGATCTGGTAACCACCTCCCAACTTGAAACCTTCATAGATTTAGAAAAATATGTTAGAATTTGAAGAAACAAAATTCAATCTTGACTTTCTCAGATGCCCTGGACTCAATGGTGAGCTTAGATTACCTCAAACACGAGCCAAAATTAACTTGGAATGAAAACCCACAAAGAGGAACCCTCCAAAATTGGTTCTTTTTAAATTTTTTTAATTCCCTAAATCACCATAGGGTGTAAGGGAAGAGCATAATCAACTTTACTAAATATCACCAAGATCTCTTAATGATAATAGCTCTACCCTCAAATATGAGAAGGAATTTGCAAGGTCGTTCTCTAATACCATGCAGGAGTTGAAAATTAGCTCTATCTTAGGACCACTTACAAAAAACAATTAAAACCTTACAAAAGAGAGTATGCAAGAAATGAGCTTGCTTGATATTAAGATATACCAAATATGATGATGAGGTATGTTTTTTTTTCTTTTCTTTCAGTAAAATGCTATGATGAGGTATGTTACAAGAGTGTACAATAACTTGTCTTATATAGACAAGGTGTGATGAAGTACCAACATTAAATTACCATGTCATTATTAAATAACATGAGTCAACATTAAATGACCTAAGACTCTAATATTTAATAAAAACTAAAAAAGATTAAATCTTATCTAAAAACTTAAATATGCCTAGTGGAATTAATATGTAAATAGGACCCCACTAAGTAACTAGATAGGAAAAGTACCTATTTACACCATTAGTTTCCACAAAGTGGAAGATAGACTATCAAAGACAAAGGGAATTTCAAGAAATTTAAGCAACTCCCCTTTGATAATCTATTTCCATATAAAATCCTTTATCCAATCAAGCTATGGGAAATGGACTTATTTATAGAACTGAGTTTTATTCCTTTGAAGGGTGACCCACAATAGTTTGTTCCACTTTTTGGTCAAAGAGAGATTAAAATCAACATTTTAAACCAAATTTTCACTTTTTGTCACCCATAGCAACTAAATGGCTAAGAATTTGACGATGATGTGAACTAGTGATTTTTGATATTTTGTATGTAGGTTCTAAATTAAACATAGGTTGGTAACACCAATATCTAGCACACATATTTTTTTGTCATTTTTTATTGCATATTTTATTTATTAATTTTTAAAATAAGATTAGTTATAATTTAGACAAAGGTTCATTCTATATCACGTAACTTTTTATGTATATACCCAAATTAACATTTTTTTTAATCAAGGACATAAATACCTACTGTGTAGATATTTTAAAGATATTTTTTCTATTTTTCCATGTGTGTGTGTTATCCTCGAATTTAGCATGCTCAATTCATGGGATAACCCCTACGAAACTTGTCTATTTCGTAGCCCATGTACTCTAAACACACAAAATGAGGAAAATTGCATTGATCCTCATGCATGGTCTCCCATCCTCAAAAAGTCATTTTGAGCATTAACCTTCGTCAGTTCATTGAAATTCACATTTTAAACCAAGTTGTGAAAATTCAATTTTGGGAGTTAGAAAATTTTTTGCACATGCAAGAGCGTTGTTTTTTAGCGCTTTTGCATATTTCATGTAGGAGCTCTTTTTTTTAGTGCTTTTGCATATTTCATGTAAGAGCTTTGATTTTTAGCACTTTTGCATATTTTCAATGCCTTAGTCATTTTCTGGCACATGTAATGTCAGGGTTTTTTAATGCTTCTGCATATTTTCCAACATATAAAAGCATTGAATTTTTTTGCCTTGCATGTGTAATGTCAGATTGCTATTTTTTAGCGCTTCTGCATCTCAAATCTCAAGCCACATGTAGAAGCTCTGTATTTCACCGCTTTTATATATGACATGTAAAAGCTTAGTTTTTCAACGCTCTTACACTCAAGTGTCCTTCCCACATGTAGAAGCATTGATTTTCACCGCTTTTACATATGACATGTAAAAGCATTGTTTTTCACCACCTTTCCATGAAATTACCAAGTCTTTCCCAAGATGTCGAAGTGCTATTTTTTATTGCTTTGACATGTGATATGTTGAAGTGCTATTTTTTAGTGCTCTTACACAAAATACAATTTCCTTCCAAAACATGCCAGAGCACTCTTTTTTAGTGCTTTTACATCAAAAGCAGAACTTCCAAAATGTAAAAGCGCTGATTTTTAGTGCTTGTGCATCATATTTTCTAAACTCCTCCAAGGCATGTTGAAGCATTATTTTTTAGTGCTTGTGCACGGAATGCAGATCTTCCAAGATGTAAGGGCTCTGATTTTCCCCGCCCTTGCACAAAAACATTTTTTACTAAATGCTAAAAAATCATCCAAAAATGAAATATGAACTTTGTTTTGCCCGTTTCACTAAATTTTTCTCACTCCATTGCTCACATCCATTTGCTAGTTTGCTCGCTTCCACTTCGTTCTCCACCATCATCACATTGAAGCTTCCAAAACCCATTAAATTGCTCAGATTTACATCCCATATGCGGTGTCTTGAAAATTTGAGTAATTACATCTGAAGTGCAATACCCCATGCTAAAACCTTAGTTTTTCCTACCTTTGCATCAAAATTGTTAAAGCCTACTCTTGCATACATTTTGATCTCTTGTGCCCAGATTCCATAGTAGTTTTGATCAAGTTCTTGCTTATCACCAAGCAAGAAGGCTTTGAAGTACAACCAAAAATTTATTCCCATGTTTTAGTTTTTCAAGGAAGTGTTCATCAATGGTTCAAGAAGAATTTGAAGAAAAAGCTTTCTTTATAGCTTCAACGAACAAAATGATGGATTTCCGGCTTGCTCTAGATTTAAGAATTGTTCCTAAAAGACACCAGAAAGTGTTCAAAGCTCATCGGAGGAGTCAATCTTGAGAATCCTCGTCATCTCCAATGTACACTCCAATGCTAGACAGTGATGAAGCGCATGTCATCATGAAGTTTTCATGAAGAAAGATGTTGAAGAAGGATAATTTTTTCCTTAGATTAGATTTCCCAATTTTAGCATTTTCATGCTTTATGTAAATAAGGTTTAACATTTTACGTGTCATTTTGGAAAATGTAATTACATGTAAACAAATATGTTCTCCTACATTTGTGGATGACATTTTTGAATAAGTCAACTAGTTGGTTAGGATTTTTCCTAGATTTTCTCTCCTCTCCCATCTATAAATAAGAGAGGATTCTATTATAATCGCCAGATCTTTTATCTTTTGTAATGAAGTGCTGCCCAATTGTGAAGCAAATATTGAAACTTTGAGTTCATTTTTGTGAATCTAATTTTGATCAATAAAGAAGTGAAGTTGCATACCAAAATTTGTGTTAGAAACAATTATCTTGTGAGTTGATTGAAATTGATAGTATTAAGTAATTGAGATTGAAAGGACTTTTGAGTAAATCCGTGTAAACTTCGAGTTACACTCATTACTTGGAATTGTGATGTTGTTGCTACTATTGGTGAATTCTTTATAAGACTTTGGGCTTATATTTATTCATGTTGTTCATGGAATTTATTGTGAAGTATATAGAAGACTTTGTGCTTCTTTTAGAACACTAGTTACTATCATGAAGGATTCTTTATTGGAAGCTACGAAATGACTTTGTGCCTTTGTGAGATTTTCTTATTTGGTACTTATCATTATCATGTTGGTATTCCTAAGCTTTGCTTTGAAAAGATAGGAATATTGGAATTACTGCTTAATTTTAATATGAAGTTGTATTGCATCAAAGAAGTTAAAATTGTGAAACATTGTAAAACATTTTCTTTGAAAAAAGAGAGAATCATGAATGTGACACATCCCCATATCGTTATTGTAGTGTACATTATTGTGAATAATTAATTAGTTTTCCTTAGTTTCAATAAGCAATAAGAAGGGTACCTCCCCTTTCATAGAGGAGATATTCTATCTCACATAATTGTGGTTGAAATCAAGGTTTTGTAATCTATTAAAAGAGATTATAGAATTTTCACCCTATAGTTTTTTGGCGACTCTGCTCGAGAATAAAGCACACAATCAAAGCCTCACTCTTTTGATTGAAGTGAATAAGCACTCCAGTTTCTTATTGTGATTTTGTGTATTGTTATTATTAATATCTCTCTTGTTGTAAGTCTACATTCTGGCTGACAAAAGCTATACACGAGGTTTAAGGGCACAAGGAGTGGTGGACCTATTTTTTGAATTGTTGCAGTGACAACATTCTTCCTTCTCCTCTGTGAGCAAGGTCACCATTACAACAAACTGCAAGTTATCCTCCACGAAGACTAATATCTCCTCTTTTGAGCGAATCTTCTATTTTTCATAGAGTTCCAGTTCAAGTATCTATCATATAAAATATCATGGCTGCACCACCTCCAGGACCTGGGGGAAATGCTTTTGGTCCTCTTAGGTTGGAAGGTCCTTTACACAAATTTCCTCATGTCTCATGGAAGCATATTTTTAAGTTCCAAGGTGACGACAAGCAACACCTGATGAACACATTTCCGCCTTTTACATTGTTTGTGGTGTTCTTGGTGTAGAATATGAAGATGTTGTTGTGAGATTGTTTATTGAAACTCTACAAGGAGTTGTTTCAGAATGGTTCTATACTCTCCCAACTACTTTAGTTACTAACTAGAATACTCTTCGCGCTAAGTCTGAAGAAAGATTAAAACCCTCTGAAGATGCACATGCCTTATTGGTACAACTCACAACCTTGTGAAAGGAAGCCCATGAACCCATGCATGAGTTCATGGCTAAGTTTAATAAGCTAGTGACAAGAATTCCTATAGTGGCAAGACCAATAGATCATAATCTAAAGTATTTCTTCATCAATACACAACTTCCCAAAGTAAGTTTTGTTTTGCGTAGGGCAGTTCTTGCCAATGTTGAAGAAGCTCAACATTTAGCAACAAGTCTTGAGGATGACATGATTCTTTTTGGAGAAATAAGAATGAATACAAACAGAAAAGTGCAAGTGTTAGGTTTTTCAACTTCCAATTCCAACTCCAATTTTGTTGATCCCATGGTTCAAAGGTTAGCAAATGAGTTGTTGGATTTGAAGAATCAAGTTTCAAATAATAATACTTATAAGGATTTTCCAAGAAGGAATTTCCCCAATTCTTCCAATTATTCTGGCAACACCAATCAAAACCAAAATCGTCTTTCAACACCTCAAGGAATACTTACTTTAGAGGCTCCACCCACCAATGTAGCTGGGGGGTATTATGAAGCAGAGCAAGGTGATTACACACAGTTGGGATACCCTATGGAAGAAAATGATAATCTATTCCATGAAGATGAAGAAAACTAGTTGGAGACTCTAACATTGGTTATTTGCATTTTGAGCATGAACTTGATGAGGACATAGTGATAGATGCATGTGTTGTCTTCACTTGGTCACAAAAAAATTAGCTTGACCAAAATCAAGTTGATAATACAAAAGCAAAGGACAAATCATCTATAACTATTACGAAAAGAGGTACTCCTTTTCCTTGGCAACTGAAAGACACAAAAAATAAAAAAAGTAAGTACTCCTCATCCTTCTCCCATAGTTCCTACTATTTCAAAAGCTAGTGTCTAGGTTCCTAAGACCAGTGTTCCATTTGTTAAACCTATAAATGAAGTTTCTATGTCTTCTTTGCAAAGTTTCTTCCAATCTTTTGATATCATTGATCATGTGAAGAAAACAAAAATCCTGATGTCTAAATCCGAATACTTGAAAGCCAATCCTGAGCAATTTGACAGGCTTGTTAAGTTTGTGAAGGATAAAGAAACTAATCCATATAAAGAAATCTCTTCAGATATTCCTACTGTCCCAAAGCCTAAGCCTCTGCAAAGTAACTTACTCTCCACTCCCTCATCAGTTCCAAAAGAGATTGATCCTTTCTACATCTCAATGCTAGTCAATGACTTCAAGTTGACCAATTGGGTTATTGACTCTAAAGCATCTGACAATGCCATGCCGACTAAGGTAGCCATTGCCCTGGGTTTGAATCTTACAATTTTTTTTGGTTGTTGCTTCTCCATGGAGAATAAAATTGTGCCTCTAATTAGGTAGATCAAAGGTGCATAGTTTGTACTTGCAGCATATCCAGAGAAGAAGATCAAGATGACAGTCTTGGTAGCAGATGTTCCAACACCATATGGTATCTTACTTGGATACAATTTCTACAAAGATGTGGGAGGAGAGCTCAAAATGGATATGTCAGAGGCAAGGATACCTATCAAGGGTGTTATAAGAAGTTATTTTTGGAAAGGGAAGAAATTTTTTTTGTAACAAGATTGGGTGACCCAAAGGCTTAAATTCTGTTTGAGTCTCCTAGAATGAGCTCTTACTATTTGCAAACTAAAGAAATATCTAAGTCTTTGGATAGAGATGCAAGCAAGGAGTAGGAAATTGATGGCTTGTCCTCTTCAGATACATCTATTCTAGATAAGGAATTTTCTTCAGACAAAAATTCTTCTTTAGATGGAGAATCTTCTTCGAATAAAGAAGCCACAAATTTTGAAGTTATCAATTTAGTAGATCCAAACAATGTTTGGAATATTGAATTTGATGGTAGTTGTTCTTCCATTGGATCAGAAGTGGGAATTGTTCTCATACCTCCTGAAGGAAAAATGTTCCCTTTTTCTTTCAAGCTGCAGTCCAACAATAATAATGACAAAGCAAAGTATGAAGCATTGTTGTTAAGAATGGAGGTTGCATGTAAGAAAGGAAAAAAAAAATTCATACCCAAGGTGATGCCAAGTTAATGATTTTTCAGAAGAGATGGTATCAAATAAAAGATGAAAGGTTGCAGTATTATCACAATCATGTTTAGGATCCTAGTATAAGCATTGTATAATGCATCATGGGACAAAAGGAGAGGACCTATCACCGATTCACCAACTTTTTGGTGAAAAAAGTTTCTTTTTCATTTTGAGTTTTTTGTGTCTTTTTGTTTTGTTGCCTGACTCTATGCCCAATGGATGGATGAAGGCACTTAGAGACTCAAATTCTTATCCCTTTTATTGTTTCAAAGAATGATCGAAGGAAGCTCCCCAGCTAGAGCCATTTGTTATCCTTGAATTCAACACGCTCAATTCATGGGATAACCCCTACGAAACTTGTCTATTTTGTAGCCCATGTACTCTAAGCACACAAATCAAGGTGAATTATATTGGTCCTCGTGCATGGTATCCCATCCTAAAAAAATCATTCTAGGCATTAACCTCTGTCAGTTTGTTGAAATTCATATTTTAAACCAAGTTGTGAAAATTCAGTTTTGGTAGTTAGAAAACTTTTTGCACATGCAAGAGTGCTGTTTTTTAGCGCTTTTACATATTTCATGTAGGAGCGTTGTTTTTTAGCATTTTTGCATATTTCATGTAGGAGCTCTGATTTTTAGCACTTTTGCATATTTTCAATGCCTTAGTCACTTTCTAGCACATGTAATGTCAAGGTTTTTTAGCGCTTCTACATATTTTCCAACATGTAAAAGTGCTAAATTTTTTCGCTCTTGCATGTGTAATGTCAGAGCGTTGTTTTTTAGTGCTTCTATATCTCAAATCTCAAGTCAAATGTAGAAGCTCTATTTTTCACCACTTTTACATATGACATGTAAAAGCTTAGTTTTTCAGCACTCTTACACTCAAGTGTCCTTCCCACATGCAGAAGTGTTGATTTTCACCACTTTTACATGACATGTAAAAGCATTGCTTTTCATTACCTTTGCATGAAATTACCAAGTCTTTCCCAAGATGTTGAAGTACTATTTTTTACCACTTTGACATGTGATATGTTGAAGCGTTGTATTTTTTTTTTTTTTAGACTGCAGGAATCGGGTAGCACGACCCCATATAAACTGCAGTGCGCCTGGTAAACTTTTTAACGTGACCAGCGGCGCTGGTGGGACACGCCCTCCGGTACCATGGGGGTGGGGGAGACTAGACTATTGAAGCGTTGTTTTTTAGCACTTTTACACAAAATACAATTTCCTTCCAAAACATGCCAAAGCATTGTTTTTTAGCGCTTTCACATCAAAAACAAAACTTCCAAAATGTAAAAGTGTTGATTTTTAGCGCTTGTGCATCATATTTTCTAAACTCCTCCAAGGAATGTTGAAGTGTTGTTTTTTAGCACTTGTGCATGAAATGCTGATCTTCCAAGATGTAAGGGCTCTAATTTTCCCCACCCTTGCACAAAAAATAGTTTTTCACTAAGCGCTCAAAAATCATCCAAAAATGCATTATGAGCTTTGTTTTGCCCGTTTCGCTCAATTTTTCTCACTCCATTACTCACATCCATTTGCTAGTTTGCTCACTTCCACTCCATTCTCCACCATCATCACATTCAAGCTTCCAAAACCCATGAAATTGCTCAGATTTACATCTAATATGTGGTGTCTTGAAGATTTGAGTAATTACATTTTGAAGTGCAATACCCCATGCTAAAACCTTATTTTTTCCTACCTTTGCATTAGAATTGTTAAAGCCTACTCTTGCATACATTCTGATCTCTTGTGCCCAAATTCCCAAGCAGTTTTGATCAAGTTCTTGTTTATCACCTAGCAAGAAGGCTTTGAAGTACAACCAAAAATTTCTTCCCATATTTCAATTTTTTAAGGAAGTGTTCATTAATGGTTCAAGAAGAATTTGAATACAAAGCTTTCTCGATAGCTTCAATGAACAAAATGATGGATTTCCAACTTGCTCTAGATTTGAGAATTGTTCCTAAAAGACACCAAAAAGTGTTCAAATCTCAACGGAGGAATCAATCTTGAGAATCCTTGTCATCTCCAAAGTACACTCCAATGCCAGATAGTGATGAAGTACACATCATCATGAATTTTTCATGAAGAAAGAATTGAAGAAGGCTAATTTTTTCCTTAGATTAGATTTCCTAGTTTTAGCATTTTCATGCTTTATGTTAATAAGTTTTGACATTTCACATTTCATTTTGGAAAGTGTAATTACATGTAAATAAATATGTTCTACATTTGTGGATGACATTTTTGAATAAGTCAACTAGTTGGTTAGGGTTTTTCCTAGATTTTCTCTCCTCTCCCATCTATAAATAAGAGAGGATTCTATTGTAATTGCTAGATCTTTTATCTTTTGCAACAAAGTGCTGCCCAATTGTGAAGAAAATATTGAAACTTTGAGTTCTTTTTTATGAATCTAATTTTGATCAATAAAGAAGTGAAGTTACATACCAAAATTTGTGTCGAAAAAAATTATCTTGTGAATTGATTGAAATTGACAGTATTAAGTAATTGAGATTGAAAAGACTTTTGAGTAAATCCGTGTAAGCTTTGAGTTACACTCATTACTTGGAATTGTGATGTTGTTGCTACTATTGGTGAATTATTTATAATACTTTGGGCTTATATTTATTCATGTTGTTCATGGAATTTATTGTGAAGTATATATAATAATTTATGCTTCTTTTACAACGTTGGTTACTATCTTGAAGGATTCTTTATCAGAAGTTATGGAACGACTTTGTGCCTTCGTGAGATTTTATTATTTGTTACTTATCATTATCATGCTGGTATTCCTAGGCTTTTCTTTGACAAGATAGGAATATTGGAATTACTGCTTAATTTTAATATGAAGTTGTATTGCATCAAAGAAGTTAAAATTGTGAAACATTGTAAAACATATTCTTTGAAAAAAGAGAGAATCATGAATGTGACGCACCCCCATATCGTTATTGTAGTGTACATTATTGTGAATACTTAATTAGTTTTCCTTAGTTTTAATAAGCAGTAAGAAGGGTGCCTCCCCTTTTAGAGAGGAGAGATTCTATCTCACATAACTGTGGTTGAAATCAAGGTTTTGTAATCTATTAAAAGAGATTACAAATTTTCACCCAACAGTGTGAAACAAAGATCTTGATGTTTGGTGAAAAAGGTATGACTAAAACATAGAAAAAAAATATAATAATCAAATTAAATATATTTAAAATCATAAATTTTAAAAATCTTAATATGAGGGTATGATGCAGGAGCATCCTTGGTTCTTGATAATCTTGCATCAACCAAAAATATTTTCTTTCAGTTTTGTTCTTGTTCAGTTCTTGCTCAGTTCATGTTGGTAGATTCATCATATTTTCTCACCAAACCCTATGGATCTACATTTTCATTGTGGACATGTTCGTTTTCCTTATTCCAAGATTTGAGCATGATTGGATCTTTTTTTGGCAAGTTATCGCTTCTAGATTTAGTGGCAGTTTCTTGAACCAACACCCAAATAATTTTCAAACCTAACAGTTAAATTGATCATTTGTGGATCATCCCTGTGACTTATGGATTTTAATGGTGTGATTTTAATTGATCCATTGAGTGTCCCTGACCTTAATTATAGGTCGACACTTCATCCTATGCATTCACCGAGGAGTAATTCAAATTTGAGGCCAACCTATTCATGCACACGTTACATTTTCCTTCATAGGAGATTGTGATGATCTTTGGCTAACACAAATGTTTCTAGACCTGTGGATATGATATAAAGCTTGTAATAAATCATTAGAAAAGTAGTGAATAATAAGTAGATAAGTTCTGGATCCGAATTGTAAGATTTCAGCTTGCATATAGGAGCATATTGGAATGTTGTATTTTTGAACATGTTGTATCAGGCCCGTGAGCTGAATCTATAAGCCCAGATATTGCTGACTGATTGTAACTAAGATTTTTGTTAATGAGAATATTCTAATATGCATTTTCCTCCATATTCCATATTTCTTCTATTGTGTTACTCTTGTTGCATGGTCTGGATTGTTCTCCTTGAGGACCCTCCTACCATGGCTGCACCAGATTGGTATCAGAGTGAGATTTGATCCGTGAGAGATCATCAAAATTCACGGAGTCCTATTGAAGATTTGTTGTGGGGTGGAAAATTAAGGATTTGACTTGCAGCTGCAGAGGACTTGTGTAAATATGGCGGGAAGAATAAATGTCAGAGGAAATGGAGCATGTGGAAATGCAGACCCTATTTTAATGAAGATGTTGAGAGGAATTACTGCTAGATTAGATACAATTGAAATGACCTAGAGGAGAGGTCGACCAGTTGATGATGTGAGTGATGAAGAAGTAGTACATGAAGAAAGAGGTAGAGAATAAAATCTTGGCTTGGATCAGGAAGAAGAGAGATTCATAAGAGCCCTAACTAGAGCAAATACTAAGCAACATTTCAATCTACCAAATTATAATGGTAAGTTGGATTCAAAAGAATTGCTTGATTGGATAACAAAGATGGAAAGGTATTTTGATTTTGAAGGTATCACTAAAGATAAGAAGGTGAAATTTTCTTGTACAAAGTTGAAAGGACATGCATACCTTTGGTGGGAACATTTGTAGACAGATAGACAAAGAAGAGGAAAAGAAAAGAAAAGATCATGGGATTGGATGGTGAATAAGCTGAAGACAAAGTTTATGCTTGTAGATTATCAGATCAGTTTGTTTGAAAGTTGCAAAATTTGAAGCAAAAAGAATCAAGTGTGATAGAGTATACTAAAGAGTTCTATAAGTTGAATATCATATCTGGACACTCAGAGGATGAGATCGAGCAAGTAGCTAGATATGTGAATGGTTTGAGACCATCTATATAGGATGAAATCAGTTTAATCAAGTTGCAGAGTGTGGAAGAGGCATATCAATGTGCCCCAAAAGCATAAGATAAGTTCAATAAGAGACATGAGCAGAGATAGAGAGGAAGAAGTGGAAGATTTTAGAGAGGAAGAATTTTTACTGGAGGAGGAAGAGGAACTTTTGTAGATTAGAATAAGGATAAGGAAGTCAACAAGAATGATGATTCTTACTGTAGAGGTGATGTAAATTCTTACCGAAGAGGAGGATATGGTGGTTACCGAAATGAGGGTTATAGAAAATATGATAAGGAGAAGAGAGTATTTAGAGGAACTTGTTATAAGTGTGGAGGAGGACATAGAGCATTTGAATGTAATCAAGGAGAGACAAGTAGGAAGACAAAGAACAATAGAAGAACGAACTTTGCTAAGGAAGATCAGGCTAGATCATCTAACAAACCAAAAGATGGTGAATAGAAGAGTATTGTGACAAAGTGAGTTGGAGAAGGAGCCATTATAGAGAAAGAATTTGTTCTGAACTCGATGTAAGGTAACTGGTAAATGTTGCAAAGTGATTGTTGATAGTGGAAGTTTTGAGAACCTGGTTTATGAAGAAATGGTGACCAAATTGAAGTTGGAAAGGTTGAAACACCCGAAGCCCTATCAGATAGCATGGATTCAAGATGAGCATAAGATACTGGTAAGTGAACAATGTTTAGTGAAATTGAAGATAGGAAATTACCATGATGAAGTTTTGTGTGATATCATTCCTATGGATGTATGCCATGTTTTGTTGGGAAGGCCTTGGCAGTATGATAGACAAGATATTCATGATGGAAAGAAGAATATATATATTATTGTTTATAATGGGATGAAGTTGACTTTGCTGCCCTTGGAAGATGTTCCTAAGGTTGAGGTTTGTACGAGTGCTAGAATTTTTTTGGTAGATGGAAGGAGATTCCTGAATGGATTGAGACATGAGAACATGTGCTATTCCTTGGTTCCTAAGAAGGCTGAAGATTTGAAGCATGTAGAAGAACACCTAGAAGAGATAAATGAATTGCTGACAGAATATGAGGAGATCATTTCATATAATGTACCTGATGGATTTCCACCTGTGAGGAGTATTAGTCACTGTATGGATCTAATTCTTGGAGCTAGTTTTCCTAATAAAGTAGCACAATGGATGACACCAACAAAGAATGAGGAGTTGAATAGAAAAGTGCAAGAATTACTAAGGAAGGGTTTGATCAGATAAATCTTAAGTCCTTGTGTAGTACCTGTTGTGCTAGCACCTAAGAAGGATGGAGAATGGAGGATGTGTATAGATTCTAGAGCCATAAACAAGATCACAGTGAAGTATAGATTTCCTTTGCCCTTGATGGATGACATTATGGATTGTATGAGTGGAGCTAAATACTTTACAAAGATATATTTGAAGAGTGGATATCATCAAATTAGAATCAAAGACGTTGATGAATGGAAAACAACATTCAAGACAAATGAAGTATTGTATGAGTGGTTTGTGATGCCTTTTGGATTGACAAATGCATCAAGTACTTTCATGAGGTTGATGAATGAGGTATTGAAGAAGTTCTTGGGTAATTTTGTGATTGTTTACTTGGATGACATCTTGATTTTCAGTAAGAATAGAGAAGAACATTTGTGGCATATAAGACAAGTTTTGCAGAGGTTGAGGGAAGAGCAATTGCTGATAAACATTGAGAAGTGTAGTTTCATGAAGGAAGAATTGGTATATTTGGGATTTATGATATCAGTGGATGGATTGAAGATGGACCTTGAGAAGGTAAGACCAATTATTGAGTGGCCTACACCAGATAGCATTGGAGAGGTAACATCATTTCATGGATTGGCTAGTTTCTACTAGAATTTTATTAGGAATTTCAGTTCTATTTGCAGTCCTATGAAATAAACAATGAGAGGAGATAAGAAAGATTTTAGGTGGACATCTGGAGCAGATTGAAGTTTTAAGTTGTTGAAATAGAAGGTGACCGAGCAACCTATGTTGGCTTTAGCAAATTTTAGTAAGGTATTTCAAGTAGACTGTGATGCAAGTGGAAATGCAATTGGAGCAGTATTAAGTCAAGAAGGAAGACTAGTAACTTATTTTAGTGAGAAATTGAATGATGCTAGGAGAAGATATTTAGTGTATGATCAAGAGTTCTATGCCATAGTTCAAGCCTTGAAGAAATGGAGACATTACTTGTTGCCTAAGGATTTTGTGTTGTATACAAATCATCAGGATTTGCAACATTTGAATAGTCAAGGTAAGTTGAATTAGGGACACATGAGATGGGTAGAATTCTTGCAGAGTTATACTTTTATTTTGAAGCATAGGAGTGGAAATTCAAATAGAGTTGTTGATGCTTTGATTAGGAGAATGAATTTATTGACAAAGATGAAAGTGGAGGTATTAGGATTTGATGAATTGAAGAACTTGTATGAAGGAGACCCAGATTTTGCACAACCTTAGAGAGATTGTAAAGAACCAATTTTGGGGAATAAGAGTCAGTGGTTGGATTATTTCATTCAGGAGGACGTGTTGTTTAGAGGAAATCAGTTGTGTATACCCTAGAGTTCAATGAGGGATAACTTGGTAAGAGAAAACCATAGTGGAGGATTGTTAAGACACTTTGGCATTGATAAGACAATAGCATTGGTAAGTGAGAATTATTTTTGGCCTTAGATTCATAAGGATGTTAGGAAATTTGTGCAGAGTTGCAGAGTTTGTCAAATTGCAAAAGGGAGTAGTCAGAATGTTGGATTGTATAAGCTGTTGACAGTTCCAGAGAGACCTTGGGAGGATATCAACATCGATTTCATACTTGGTTTACCGAAGACACAGAGAGGTAATGATTCTATATTTGTGGTAGTGGAAATTTTTTCTAACATGGAACATTTCATACCTTGTAATAAGTCAACAGATGCAATACATGTACCAAACTTGTCTTTTAGGGAAGTGGTCAGATTGCATGGATTACCTAGAAGTATTGTTTTAGATAGAGATATAAAATTTGTTGGTTACTTTTGGAGGACACTTTGGAAGAAGCTAAAGACTGATTTGAAGTTCAGTTCTACTTTTCACCCACATACTGATGGACAAATAGAGGTAGTAAACAAGAGTTTGGGGAATTTGCTAAGATGTTTGGTTGGAGAGAAGACTGGAAGTTAGGATTTAGTCCTTGCACAAGCAGAGTTTGCTTACAACAATTCGATGAACATGAGTACCAAAAAGAAACCTTTTGAGATTGTTAATGGAGTTAATCCTAGAGGTCTATCAGAGTTGCGAGACATCAGTATGGAAGATAAAAGGAGTGTAGAAGCAAAATAATTTGTAGAACATATGAAGCAAGTGCATACTCAAGTGAAACATCAATTGGAAGACATGAACCGAAAGTATAAGGAGAAAGTAGATGAAAAGAGAAAACATAAGGAGTTCAAAGTTGGAGATGAGGTGATGGTGTACTTGAGGAAGGAGATATTTCTAGTTGGCACATACAAAAATTTGAAGATGAGGAAGCTTGGACCTTGTAAGATCTTGAAGAAATTTGATTCGGGAAATGCATATGAAGTAGAGTTACTGGATGGTGTGTGTATATCACCTATATTCAACATTGTAGATCTACATCAGTACCATGAAGCTGAATTCAATGAAGACAGTTAAGAAAAATTGGAGAATCAGTTTCCTAAACAATAATAAGATGAAATTGAAGAAATTTTGGATATCAGAGATGGAAGGAAAACTCATGGAAGGCAGTACAGAGAATACCTTATGAAGTGGAAAGACAGATCAGTGGAGGATTCTTCTTGGATTTCTTAGGATGAGGTAGACCATCTTGGTTTTCCTTTATCCCCAAAAAAGTGAGGGAATCACTTTTCAAATAACCTCGGATGTCTGATGCAGGAGCATCCTTGGTTCTTGGCAATCTTGCATCAACCAAAAATATTTTCTTTTAGTTTTGTTCTTGTTCAGTTCTTGCTCAGTTCATGTTGGTGGATTCATCATATTTGCTCACCAGACCTTGTGGATCTACATTTTCATTGTGGACATGTTCATCTTCCATATTCCAAGATTTTAGCGCGATTGGATCTTTTTTTGGCAAGTTATCACTTCCGGATTTAGTGGTAGTTTCTTGAACCGACACCAAAATAATTTTCAAACCTAACAGTTAAATTGATCATTTGTGGATCATCCCCATGACTTGTGGATCTTAACAGTGTGTTTTTAATTGTTCCATGGAGTGTCCCCAATGTTAATTATAGGTCCACACTTCATCCTATGCATTCACCGAGGAGTAATTCAAATTTGAGGCTGACCTATTCATGCACATGTTACATTTTCCTTCATAAGAGATTGTGATGATCTTTGGCCGACGTTGATGTTTCTAGACCTGTGGATATGATATAAAGCTTGTAATAAATCATTAGAAAAGTAGTGAATAATAAGTAGAGAAGTTCTGCATCCAAATTGTAAGATTTTAGCTCGCATATAGGAGAATGTTGGAATGTTGTATTTTTGAACATGTTGTATTAGGCCTGTGAGCCGAATCTGTAAGCCCAGATGTTGTCAGACAATTGTAACTGATATTTCTATTAATGAGAATGTTCTAATCTGCATATTCCTCCATATTCCATATTGCTTCTATTGTGTTACTCTTGCTGCATGGTCTGAATTATTCTCCTTGAGGACCCTCCTACCGTGGCTACACCAGGGTAACATCCTCCTATCATGTTGATTTCATTTAATAGCCAACCCAAGGATTAAAAATTAAAATTCTAATGAAAATTTGAGCACCAAAAAAAATTCCATCCAAGGGCCTTCATTCGAAGGACCTTTGAATGAAGTCTCTTTCATGTTTTTTAAAAAATAGGTTTTTATGAAAACACATTTTTGTTAAAGAATCATCATTTGAAGAAATAACTTTGAACAAATTCCTTAAACCACACAAATATCTAATGTCCCACAAGTGGGACACACTATTGTGGGTATACCTTGAGGGCTCAACCTAGAATCCTTATAAAAGGTATTAAGGAAAACAAGGGCTTCATTAAATAGGCCTAATTTTATGCACTAAGGAAATATTTATTTTAAATATCCCATTGATAATTTTGTGATACATTCAAGGGAGAGAAATATCTTTCACTAACCTTCACAAAGCCTTATTGATAAGAACATACACAAAATATTTTATAAATAACACATAAAGTGAATGAGCAAGTAGACAATCTTTCTAGATGGATTTGAGGAGCCTAAAGTTATTTGGGATCCAATTATTGATAGAGAGGAGAATAAATCATTTGGAAAAAATATTTGGACAACGTGAAGAATTTCCCCAAACCTAAGAGCTTTAAGCAAGACTAAGATAACAATCCACTTAATGTAGGCATATGCTTTTCAAAGTCAATTTTGAGGAAGAGTATGTTTTGTAAAGAAGATTTGGACCATTTCCTTCCCAAACCACAATAATGTTATCTAGGATTAAATTACTTTTTTTCCCTTGTTGTCTCTTTCCATGCGATGGAAGGAAGCAACTACTGGAAGATGCACATGACTAAGCATTAGGCCAAGATCTTGTAAGAAAATTTGAGCAAGGTGATGGGATACAAATTTGTGATAAGATTTGGGTCACTATAATCATTATTTTTTTAAGATGTTTCCTTAGTTGATAACAATCCCAAATAATTTATTGCAAATATCTTCCTTGTAGATGTGAAGCAAGTCAGATTCAATAGTGAAATACCATGTATGCTTGATGAATTCATAGGGAAAAGCATCTTTTCTATGAAATTTATCATTCACCATCCATATGAGTGTATCATGAAGCTCATTGAGAGTGAGTGGTGCATCTTAAGAAATAAGGTATGATTTTAACACTTTGGTGCAAATCTAGAATTTGCACACCAGAGAAGGGGATTGGAAATATAAAATGACATCTGTAGACATCTAAATTTAATCACTCCCATATGATTAAATTTACTCCCTTTTCGTCTATCATATTAAATATTAATTTATTAAATTAATATTACACCTTTTGTCTCATATTTGTAAAGTATTTATTTTTCACCTTCTTCCTCTCTAAATTAAATAAATACACCAATTTATTTAATTTAGTCATTTTTGACCCTTTTGATTTAAAATCAATTTAATATTCTTCATTCTCTCTCTCCTTGTCACATCCTCCATGATCTTGCTCTAATCTGAATTAATTTAATTAATTCATGATTATGATGTGATCCTCTTAATCAAAGATTAATGTCACATCCTCCTACATTTGCCACTTGCCTCTAATCTTCCATTAATTATTCTAATCAAATATTTTCACAACCTTAACCAAGGTCATTAGCCATATTAGCACCACCTTTTTAGTCAACCTTTGCATTTATCTCTTTTTAGCATTGACCCTCTTTCCCATGTGAATTTTTAATTCACATTTATTTATCCTAGATTCTCCTCTTCCCTATGTGAATTTTTAATTCACATTCTATCTTCCAAGGCTTCTAGAACCTTGGACTTGTCACATCATCCACATGTGACCAAGTCCCACCTTTTTGGAGCTCACCTTTTATCCTTTAGACTCTCCTAAGAATGTGAATTTTTAATTCACATTTATTTCTCCAACCACCTCTCCTTTTCCCATGGGATTTTTGAGGAATTCCAAAATTCCTCAAATGTCCCTTTCACTCTCACTTGGGGACAAGAAATTCCTTTTGAGGAAATCTTCTCACTCCCCCAAGGTACTTGGAAGGTACTTGTCCTTCCTCCACCTCATGTACCTTTTGGCCACCTCACTTACACTTCATCTCCTCTTAGCCACTTCACCATCCACATGTCAAGATGTGAGGGCTTGTGAGTTCTCAACCCACCATAGCCCTTCATCTTGACCTTGTTGGATGAATCTTAACCGTTGAATTCTCTAGAGAATTCAAATTCTTCTATAAATCCCCCCTCCTTAAGAGAATTTTCAACACTTTTTCATTTGAGCAACCTTATGCTGTCAATTTGCATTCTCAAGCATTCACTATCATTTAGCCATCCACTTTGATCATCTTGTATATTCAATCTTGCATCTAGCTACACCAAAAGGCCATCTAAGAAGCACACAAATTCATCTAAATTAAGGGCCAACCAAGGAGTTTTCAACAGCAAGGAAGGTATAATAGATTTGCATTTTATTTCATCTATTTTTTTTGTTTTATCACTCTTTAGGCTAATCATTGAAGTGTTCTTAGTGTTTTATCATTTGCATTTAAAGATATTTTGCACATTAAAATAGGGTAAAATTCTAAGGTACACATTTCTGGCATGCCCGGTGGGACCCACAAATGGGTTCTTGCATTTAACTTTCATTTTTGCTAAGTATTTTGCAAAAAAAGGTCGCAAAAAGGCGGAAGCGCCCCTGATTTACCGCAGAAAGGCGGAAGCGCCCTCTATTTACCGCAGAAAGGCGAAAGCACCCCTGTTTTACCGCAGGAAGGTGGAAGCACCCCTAATTTTACCACAGAAAGGCAGTAGCGCCCTCTGTTTTACTGCAGAAGGGCGGTCACGCCCTATATCTGAAAATTTAATTTTTTCTAACAGTTTGCTGCAATTAGGTGTATATGTCATTTTGCTTAGAAGATCTTTTCTAACACTTTCTTGCAGTAGAGCATACAACTTTTCTTTTTCAAAAATCTAATAAAGTTTCCTGCAGAGGGGTGGATACGCCCTTTCATTTTGAAAGGCTCTTTTCATCTAACATTTTACTACAGAAAGGCAGAATCACCCCTGATTTTGCCGTAGAAAGGCGGAATCGCCCCTGATTTTGTCGCAGAAAGGCGGAAGCGCCCCTGATTTACCACAAAAAGGTGGAAGCACCCTTGATTTACCACAGAAAGGCGGCTACGCCCTAAAACAACACAGTTTGGAAGCATATTATGGTGTAATCGACCAAGAATGAAGGATAAGATAGCTAACGTTTGCTTGCAGGGCCATCTATTTGATCAAATTTTTAAAAAATTATCCTTGTTGTTTGAACATAGTCTAATTAGGGGGAAGTAACCTTTATTGCTTGTTGTGTTTATTTATTATTGTGTCACCTAAGGGGGCATTAATTTATTTTCACATTCCCCTTGCACTTCGTGTGAACCTAGGGAGTAGTTGGAAACGGTTAGTGTCTTCTTTCTAGTGGGACCTGCTTGGGGATTTCATCACCCTAAGGGACGATTCCAACCACACGTACCAGTGGGGTATATAAAGGGGGGAGAATGAAAGTTGTACCCCAATCCAGTCACGTCGTAATTGGCGGAGCGTCGAAGCTAGGGTGATACCTAGATAGACATGAAGAGTTGGTCTGAGCCTTTCAGTATCTTGCTGGGGTTCCTGACTCACACTTGTGATAGGTTGGTGTTCACGGTTGTGCCTCACGTACCGAGAGTATATCGAGGACTCCCTAGAAGCCTTGTGCATCCTAGATTAAGACCTTTCCTGGCCATACCCTTAACATTAATCATAGGATTGTGCTTGCTCGAAGTGTTTTCTTGTAAAAAACTCATGAAATCTTTGATACATTGGCCTTATTTTATCATTTTGAGTCCTTTCCATAGCCATTTCCATCAAAACCAAGCTCTATTTTACCACAAAAAGGTGGAAGTGCCCCTAATTTACCGTAGAAAGACAGAAGCGCCCCTGATTTTGCCACAGAAAGGCAGAAGCGCCCCTAATTTACTGCAGAAAGGAAGAAGCGCCCCTGATTTACCGCAGAAAGGCAGAAGCGCCCCTAATTTTTCCACAGAAAGGCGGAAGCACCCCTGATTTACTACAAAAAGGTGGCTACGCCCCTGATTTACTGCAAAAAGCTGACTACGCCCCTTTAACTTCCCGGTGCCATCATTTACAAACCGTACGTCGAATCGACTTCGTCCAAAAACAAAAGTTGCTTAGTTTTTCAAGCTCTATCTAGTGGTACCTTCGATTTCATCCTATCAAGAATTTGACCATCCCAGGGCGGCCACGCCCCTAACTTCTCGGGGCTGTTATTTACAAACCGTGCATCAGATCAACTTCGTTCAAAAACCAAAATTGCTCAATTTTTTGAGCTCTATCTAGTAGTACCTTTTGTTTCTTCCTATCTAATCAAACCAATCCATTCCTCTAATCAAATACATACAATCATCTAATCAATCCAAGCACACCAATCCTATCAAGTTCATCCAATCACAATTATCCAATCAACATCATCTAATAATTTGATCTTATCCAATCAAAATGATCTATTACTTTAATCAAATTCATCAAATCATCTACCCGATCCAATCATCCATCTACCGAATCCCATCAAAATCAAAATCAATCCCATCGCATCATCCAATCATCCTAATCTGAACTTTAATCCAATCTTGATCTAAGCTTGACTTAAATCTTGATTTGAGATTTAGTCCATCATCTTTGATCCATTTTATTTATCCTATCATCATCATGAATCCTCATCCTCCATCAATAGTAGTCAAGGGAAACCCTAATTACGTTGATAACAATAACGAAAGTCTTGTCGATCAAGAGGTATATGACATAGATCCCCTTGACACTATCATATCTAGTAAGCTTTCTCCACCCACTTTCCAAAATCTAATTACTCCTATGAGCTATCCCGTTATGTCTTCATCCATGCCTAATCATGCTCCTTATGCCACCTTTGACAATGGATATCCAGTATCTTCTTCATCCCCATAGTTGTCATGTCCTTCATCTACATCATCCTCTTATCCTAATTTTCCATCCCAATACTCCTATTACAATTCCCCATCCATGTCCCCCTATCGTAATCCTCTTTCCCAATCTTCCCATACTAATCCTACATCCACACCCTTTTACCTTAATCCCACATCCATGTCTCCTCATCCTAATCCACCATCCCAATACCCTTATTATAACCCATCCCTCTACATCCTTCTTTTGTCCCACTACACCAATTTATCCTTCTTGTCCTAATCCACAATCCATGTCCCCCCTATCTTAATTCACCACCCAATATCCTTACCTTAACCCTCCATCCCAATCCTGTCCTCTATCTACTCCTAGTCCTCCATCCAATCCCATTCATCCATCTATCACCTGTAGTCCCATCCAATCCCAATCCCCCATCTACCTCATAGTCCCACATTCAATCCCATTCCCTCCATCTAACCCTAGTCCACCAATCCATAATCCCCTCATCCATTTCTTTACCACCCTAGCTAAGCCAATCATATTCAAGTCTCTCATTTTGTTCTCCAAGGACTCATTACAGCTAGCCATCTCCAACTCCACATCTTGAAGTCATGGGAACCATGCCATCTAGGGATCCATCATCCACCTGGCCACTAGTGATGAGACCCTTCTCCATACCACACCTATTATTGATGTTACCACCCCTAGTACTACTCAAACCATTGAAACCATTGAACCCACTAAATCCATTGAACCCCCATCTCCTACTCCAAGAACCACCGAATCCATTGAAGACACCCAATTCCAATCCACTCCCTCTACTCCTAGATCCACCCAAATCCAATCCACTCCTCCCACCCCTAGTAGCACCAAAACCCATTCCAATGAACCTCATGAATCTTCCATCCCTCCATCTTCCCCACTTGAAGAGTCCCAACAAGACTCCATTATCATGCCTCCCACACACGATGAGTCACACCAAGTGTCTAATCCAAAGCATGCAAACATATCCCCTTCTCCAGACCAAGATCCTACCATCCCATCTAGTCCACCTCAAGATTACAGTCCCCCATCCATTCCATCCCATGATCCCCTTGTCATTCAAGCTTCCATTGCTCCATCTCCATCTCCATCGCATGAGCCTACTACCACAAATCCAGATCCTATCATAGCCCCTACTCCCTCTCCTTCAGATGCTATCCCATCATCTCCTTCTCATGATCCCCCATCATCACCTAAAAATGCTATCCCCACACCACTTGCATATCCCCTTGGTCCTCTCTCACATTCCTCCATGGTGGTCTCCCTACGTAAGAAAACAAAGCATATACACCAACCCTCCTCTTCCACCTAATGAACTCGATCATTCTTTCCAGACAATGCAAAAATCTTGTCCTAGATCATCAAGAGAGAATGAACTATCAAGGAAAGGTTTAGGCCTTCATGAGCAAGGTATTATAGAGCCCATCCAAGCTAAAGAACATTTGTATCCGCAAGGTCTTGGATCTACTCACGACTCGCAATCCAAAAATGTTGGTACAACCTCTAGACATCCTCAACGAGCCTTTTCCAAAAGAAATGTCAGCTCTTCCCATCACTCCACCAGACCATATGCTGCCATCCCTCCTCCTCTATCGTATTTCCTCAAAACAACCGTCCATATTTCTCCTTCATCTGCTCCATCCATTTTGGGTCCTTACATCCCTCCATCCACCATCTCCCACCATTCATCTACTCCATCCATCTTGGGTTCTTATGTCCCTCCACCCACTATGACTGCTTTTGGTCCATATATCCCAAGATCACCTCCTCCGTCTCATCCTTTCATCCGTCCAACACCTATCCATCTCATCCATCATAAACATCCCTCTCGCATATCCTATAATCAGGATCAACAAAGGAACTTACCTAAAAATCCTCCATCTACACATAATCCACATACTCCTACCTCCATCACTCCACATCATCCATCTCCTCACACCCATCCCATTGCTACTAAAAGAACTTTGGATGTTAAAGAAAAAATTCATAAATCCAAGCATCCACATGAATCTACAGCTCCCCATGTCCCCTCCAAAAGATATGGTGAAGAGAAGAAAAATATAAATCTACATCAAATCCGTAGGCCACAAAGACCCACCAAAGCAAAGATCAAAACCATATGGATCCCAAAGAAAAAAGATGCAATTCCATCACATGAAAAATCTGTAAGAACATCCAAAGTTTCTAATCCATAATCTAATCATACACCCCTTTCATCTCCTAAGTTTGTTTTGGGTCCTTATGTCCCGAAATTCACCATTCCATCTCCTCCATTATCCCCGCATTATCCATCCCTTAATCCTATTATCTTTTCACATCCACCACCACATGTGCCAATGTTGGTCCTGAACACATCTCCCCATCACATATCCACCCCATCATTCTATCCATACCCTTTCCAGCATCCCATCCATTATCCCATGTATCAACCCTATCAAATCCCTCTAATTCATCCTCATGCATAATCCATTTATCCTAATAAGGTTGTACCAACATCCAATCACTTACTTCAAACATGGGCATGGCATCCAAAAGTCAAAATCCAAAAAGTAAAAAATAAAAAATAAAATAAAAATAAAAAAATAAAATTTAAAAAATCAAAATAAAATAAAATAAAATAAAATAGTAAAGAGAAATAATCCATCCAATGGTGAAAACTTGGCAAACAAGCGCATTGGATAAATACCATGAGGAAAACTTGGCAAATAGGCGTCATGCGTAAATCCCCATCTGCACTTGTGGGCAACTTCCTGATATGCATTCCCTCCATCCTCTATGCACCCATCTTCCTATTATCCGTCCTCTTCATAATTCCCCCCCATCCCACCTATCTTTCGCATCCTACCATCATATCCCATTTATCTCCCATCCCTCCATCCTTCTTGTGATCTTGATCAAAATAGGGGCACCTATCTATGCATGCTTTGGACACCTTTTGGTATACATTCCCTTCATCCATGCTCTATCATATTCCTTAGTCACCCATCCTATCCTCATCTAGTTATCTCCTTTATCTTCCCATCCACTTGTCTTCTATCCTCATGCCTCCTCATATATGACATATCTAGAGGGGGCATCTGCTTCCCTTTGTGACATAGTCCTTGGAGACATCATTTATCCTACTTATCCCTTCATCTCCCTATCCATCTATCATAGCATCCTCCATCTCCCCATCCTTATCTTCGTATCCATCTATCCTAGCATCCCTTTCATCTCCCAATCCTTTGTCCCCTATCCATCTATCACAACATCCCTTCCATCTCCCATCCTTATCTTCGTATCCATCTATCCTAGCATCCCTTTCATCTCCCAATCCTTATATTCCCATCCATCCAAACAATCCCTCCCATCCCCCATCCTTATATCTCTATCCATTCTTTCATCTTTATCCTCATCCCATCTCACAATCCCTTGTCATTGGTATTTGGCTATAGGCCTCCCCCCATGAAACCCAATGCCATTTATCTCATTGTCATCACCCCTGCTTCTCTTGCACATCTTTCCAATCCCCTATCACTTTTCATCACTCATCTATCTATCATATCATACTCCCAAGTCATTTTAATGCTTTGGATAACTATCCCATCCCTGAGCTTTATGTGATCGTCATCATCCTATCCAATCCAACAGGTCTATCCTATCTTGTCGTATTGGTCCCATCTTTTTATCCACTTATCCTATCATCTTATCATCCTTTATCCATTGTTTGCCTTTGGTCTTGTCGAACTACGTTGCCCCTGCGCTTTCACATAGGCAAGGTCGATCATTTGATCCGCCCCCAGGGTTCCATCATTGATCTTCATTGTCCGCTTTGCTCTTCTATCATCTATCATTGGTCATTCTGCTTTGTCCATCCGCTCCTCTATCATCTAGCGTCAGTCTTTTTGCTTTCCCCGTCCACTCCTATATCGTCTATTATTAGTCTTGGCTTTTGTCTCTTTGTTCCTTGTCATCTGTCATCATCATTCATCATCCTCTTTCTACTTTTATCCATGGTCAGTCGACAGCCTTTTACCAAACTATGAGGGCTCTGCATTTTCACGTAGGCAAGGCTAATCTTTGATCAACCCCCGAGCCCCTAGGTCTTTAGGTTGTGTCAGTCTCATGTCTTGTCTCCCTTGTGTCGTGTTGTCAAGCTATGCCCTTATCTAGCTAGTTCTTAACAAACAAGATCCACTTGTATCAACAAATCCAGTCAGTTTTGAATATCCTACATCATATCGATCTTTTAGCTTAGTATCCATCATCGGTCTCAACAGGATGCATCCTTCCTAACAGACCTCATCAATCCCATCTATCCCCTTGATCCTATGGCAAAGGACATTTGAAATTGATTGTGATCTTTTGATGCTTTTAGTTTTTGTTTATCATTTGAGTTCCCTATCATCACTTGTCAAGGTTGCCATAATCCATCACATTATGGCGTGTTTTGATTGGTCCACATAGGGGCATATCTTGATCTTTTGTTTGATTGTGTCTTCTTGGTTGTCCCACGTAGTACCCACCAAGATCCCCGAGGTCTTGTGTTATGTTGGGGCATCCTTTTGTGCTTGTGGTTATCTCAATACCTGGCCTGACCAAGGTCTTTCTTTATGACTTTGGGATGTTGGGATAGCCTTCTTGTCTGTTGTGTTTGTTTCATGCATTATACACTAATACGCCTTGGTTCCACATACCCTGGCACTGGGTGTCTTATGCTATAGCAAAAATTAGTGCTCCGAAGATGGCAAATCGCATTAGGACTGCATTTCATTTTCCATTCCATCATCTTGCATGTATCCCCTATCCTCCCATCTATCAAAATTCCCCCCATCCCTTCACCCTTCATCACTCTCCCTCATCTATCCATCCAATCTCTTCTCATCAACAACACTCCCCCTATCATCTTTATACCTTTCATCCATCTCACATCTCAATCCTATCCTCATCAACTCATACCTCGCACAAATAATCTAATCAAATCCTTGGTCTTGTCCCCAGTCTTGTTACCCGCCTTGACCCATCATCATCATCATCCATCTGTATCCTTCTCTATCCTTTCAATGTTGTTTTGGGATGTATTCTTCCCTCATCAACAACACTTTCATCCTCATCATCGGGAGGTATTCTTCCCTATCCTTTTGTGGTATTTTGGGATGTATCCTTCCCTCATCACTGCCACTAAGTGGGATGTATCCTTCCCTATCCTCGTGTTGTTTTGGGATCCATCATTCCCTCATTGACAACACTCCATTCATCATCAACCCCTTTTGGCTTGTACTTTGACTGGGGCAACATCACCTTTTGTCCTAAAATCCATTTGTGCTTCATCCATCTCCTATCGCTTATCCTCTTCTCTTGTCATCTTCCTCATCTCCCCTTGCATCACATCATCTATTTCGAGAGCACACCCATGTTCTCTTCAACCCGCATGTCCTCTCGAGGGGGCATCCTCAATCCCCAATCTTCAACCTTTTCCATGCTAGGGGCATCACCATCTATCATTTCCTCCCTCATTTGCATTTTATTTTTCTTCGAAACATTGTTATTCTAACAATATTTTGAAGAGGGGCAAAATGTAGATATCTAAATTTAATCACTCCCATATGATTAAATTTACTCCCTTTTCATCTATCATATTAAATATTAATTTATTAAATTAATATTACACCTTTTGTCTCATATAGATCTGTAAAGTATTTATTTTTCACCTTCTTCCTCTCTAAATTAAATAAATACACCAATTTATTTAATTTAGTCATTTTTGACTCTTTCGATTTAAAATCAATTTAATATTCTTCATTCTCTCTCTCCTTGTCACATCCTCCATGATCTTGCTCTAATCTGAATTAATTTAATTAATTCATGATTATGATATGCATCCTCTTAATTAAAGATTTATGTCACATCCTCCTACATTTGCCACTTGCCTCTAATCTTCCATTAATTATTCTAATCAAATATTTGCACAACCTTAACCAAGGTCATTAGCCATATTTAGCACCACCTTTTTAGTCAACCTTTGCATTTATCTCTTTTTAGCATTGACCCTCTTTCCCATGTGAATTTTTAATTCACATTTATTTATCCTAGATTCCCTATGTGAATTTTTAATTCACATTCTATCTTCCAAGGCTTCTAGAACCTTGGACTTGTCACATCATCCACATGTGACCAAGTCCCACCTTTTTGGAGCTCACCTTTTATCCTTTAGACTCTCCTAAGAATGTGAATTTTTAATTCACATTTATTTCTCCAACCACCTCTCCTTTTCCCATGGAGATTTTTGAGGAATTCCAAAATTCCTCAAATGTCCCTTTCACTCTCACTTGGGGACAAGAAATTCTTTTTTGAGGAAATCTTCTCACTCCCCAAGGTACTTGGAAGGTACTTGTCCTTCCTCCACCTCATGTACCTTTTGGCCACCTCACTTACACTTCATCTCCTCTTAGCCACTTCACCATCCACATGTCAAGATGTGAGGGCTTGTAAGTTCTCAACCCACCATAGCCCTTCATCTTGACCTTGTTGGATGAATCTCAACCGTTGAATTCTCTAGAGAATTCAAATTCTTCTATAAATCCCCCCTCCTCAAAGGCATTTTCAACACTTTTTCATTTGAGCAACCTTATGCTGTCAATTTGCATTCTCAAGCATTCACTATCATTTAGCCATCCACTTTGATCATCTTGCATCTAGCTACACCAAAAAGCCATCCAAGGAGCACACAAATTCATCTAAATCAAGGGCCAACCAAGGAGTCTTCAACAGCAAGGAAGGTATAATCAATTTGCATTTTATTTCATCTATTTTCTTTGTTTTATCACTCTTTAGGCTAATCATTGAAGTTTTCTTAGTGTTTTATCATTTTCATTTTAAAATATTTTGCACATTAAAAATAGGGTAAAATTCTAAGGTACACATCTTTTCAACTCGTTTCATGATATTTTACAACAAAGTGAAAGGTAAAATATTGAAGGAAAAGGGAATTTCAAGAAATTTGAATATTTCAACTTTGCTAATTAATTTCAACATAAAATCCTTTGGCTAATTAGGTTATGGGGAAGGGATTTATTTAAATAGCATTAAATTTTATTCCATTACAAACTCAACCTAAAATCCTTGCAAAAAGTATCAAGGTAGACAATGAATTTTATAAAAGAGGTATGATTTTCCATAAGAATAAGGAAAGAGTCTTCAATAGTATGCCCATTGATAAGTTATTGAGACATTCAAGGGAGATAAATTACATTCACTAACACTTTTGAAGCCTTATAAAAAAGGTGGAACATGAGTTTCTCATAAATCATGATGTGATCTTGCCACTTGAGGAATTGTTTGAACATGCCTAGAGGTTAGATCAAGTAAACTAAGAGTCCAACATGACCACATACTATCATTAAAATGTAGGTTTGACAATTCCCAATTTTTTTGTGATACAAAGCTTCATGTTTGCTAAAGCACTGACATGTCAATATATCTCCTCCTTTGTTCTCACACAATTGAAATATCTTAAAGTAACTACATATTATCCATAGATTCACATGAAAGAAATTTATATCATTAACTTTAGCTTTCAATACAAGAAAATACCATCAAATAGGCCAAGTTTCTAACATATAAATTGAAAAAAAAAATGAGAAGATTTTATAATTAAATGAACCTTTCATGAGATAATTTTTGATTGAGGGATCCTCCAAGGAAATTTTTAGTTTTCCATCCTCACTTGTCAAAATATTAGACTCAATACCCAATTGTAAATAGTGGTTTAGCAAGAGATAGTTTCCGAGCAAGATAGATACATTTTCCTCCTATACCCTTAATGAATCATTATTGCTAAGCGATGTGCCATGAGAACTTCTAGATGGTTTATAAATCATGAAATAGGTCCCAATGGATAACTAGAAACCTTGAGATAGAAAATTTTGAGTGTTTTAGCTAGAAATTGATCCCTTAACATGAAGAATTGGGATTTTAATAGTTTTTTTGACACAATTGGTTTACTAAACTTGGTGAGTCTGAGGTAGAGGATTTCTTCCATTCCATAATATTTCACCCCTCATCCTTAATTTTAGGTGCAAAGATTTCAAATGAAGACCTAAGAACTACATGTGACATAAGTCCCTTCTTTTATGCTAAAGGGATTGGCATCTAAACCATGTGATTAGGAGATTAATGTAGGTCACCCTCTACAAAAGTGAAGAGTTCTTACTAAAATATCTAATGATTCAATTTGAGATATGAGGTATGGTCCACTATGATATAAACTTGTTAATAGGGTTGATCAGGATATAATATTTTTATCTCATAATAAGTAAAATGCCATCGAGGCTACAAAATTTAATTTAAGGTAGAAGTATTATAGTGTGTCCCAATGGTGGGCCACATAGTTGGGAAAAATATGTTCCATAATTTGCTTTAAACATGTAGTGGTTTGATTGAAGGGGTGTTTTATTGAACCCCTTAGATCAAAACTAGTCAATGAAGATTTTGCATCATATGGTAGTATAGCCTAGTTCAATTGAAACCCCCTTAAAAAGTTATAAAAATGGTTGAATGGTGGTTATTTTCCATTTTTTGAAACTTAGGCATTCCTTGCATCAATACCCCTTAAATAAAATAGGTTTTGATAAAACCTCATTTGATGTAACATATTTGTATGGTTCCTCTATGGTGTGGAATTAGTTACTCTTGTTTTGCTGTAAACCCTCCACCATCACATTGTGTATGTAGATCATCAACTAGAAACCAGAGAGTTAGAGATGGGAGAATATATTATCAATAGGCACCGGATTAATGTTCATATCGTATTCTTCAATAGATTTTAGGAACATCTCCTTTGAAGCATATGCACTTATTGGGGATCATTGAAAGAAAATAGAAAATCCATTAGTAATGTTCCAAACCCAATGAGATTAATGACATGGGATTCCTAAGGGTGCTTGACCTAGGTAGTCAATGGTTGTTCTTAGGGGACACAATTGATATAATATAACATTAAACTATAGTTCTCATATGATTGACATAGAATTAAAATATATAGAAAGAGAGAAATATTTAGGGATCATATTAGTATTCTCATTGCATTAGAGACCAAAGGTAGGGGTAAGAGCCATATATTAATAGCCTTAACCCAACCTAGGAATGAGATTAACCAAAAAAAAATGAAGAAACTACTAGATAAAATTTTGCACAAATGGTATGGAACAATAGGAAGGGTTGAAGCAAAGAACCCTAAGCCATACTAAAATCTATCCATGATGTTTCCCTAGGAATTGTCCTTTTTCCAATTTAATTGGAGCATCTCCCTCTCCTTTTTTATTTTCTTTTTGGTTATAAATAACATGTGATTATTTTAAATGGTTGTTAGACGTGACTCATTGGTTTTTTTTGTATGTTTTAAGAGAAATCACTTGTTACAAAGGGGCATGTATTGAAGCAAATTCTATATCCATATCTATATTCTTTTTATGAGTTTTTGAATAAGTTTAATATGATGTTGGCTACTTGGTTTTAATTTTACATCCATCCACATAGGACTTAGGAGTTTGCATCTAAGTCAAATTGGTGAAACATTTAAAATAGTAAAAATTATATACCTTTTTTTTATCCACCCTTCATTTTGGGCTCACTTTGACTTCTTTGGTCATTATGCAATGAAAATTATAACAAATAACATGATTTTTTCTTAGAGATTGTACATAATTGGAGACTTACTTGATCCCATTTGTACTCATTCTTGGGGATAGGTCCCAGTCTTTAGCTTTTCCCTTTCCCTACTAGGTTTAGATACATAATTTATGGTCCATTGGCCCTAGGTTAATTCCATGATTTAAAAAATGAACCTCAAAAGTTTTAAGTTTCAATTCAAACTTGTGGTCAACCTAAACCTTGTAACTAGAGACCATGTGTCAATTCAAAGCATGAAATTTTTCACTTGCCACTTTTGGACGTATTTGAGGGGTTGATTGTAGTTCATTTTCACATCTATTTAGCACCTAGAAATCCATTACACATTTGAATAATCATTCACTTGATAAGGAGATTCATTATTTATTACCTTCTTGCATCAATATTTAGGGAATTCTTTACATGACTCGTTGACGATTTTGATCCTTTTCAAATTTTGTTAATTCAACACCCTAGGGGTTTTACTATGAGAGAACACCCCATCCCTAGCCAAATCCTCAAAGATGTTCCTAAAATCCTATAGTTAGAGGCAATATATTCTAGATATCCAAATGAATTTAAAAACATGCATCAAAGTTTAATAGAGATCAAATCCATGCACTAAAGTTTAGATCTATGGACTTAGGTTAGATCCTACTTCATGCAAATTGCTTTGTTAATCCCTAAAGTGACCCACAATGATAAATAATAAATTTGTAGGTTCAAAAACATTCATCTAACTAGTCCCCATTTTTATAAATATTAACAAGCCACTTACACTCATCTATCACAACATGATTACATTGAATTTTTAACTAAACACCTTTTATTGATTTATTTAATTTTCACATTTACTTTAACACTTTACTCGACATAAGTTTAACATCAACTAAATTTATCTTAAAGATAATTATAGTTTGATTATTTCACCCTAAAGAACTAAATTTAAACCCTAAAGAAATATATGTAAAAGAGATTTTGTTTTCCTTTAAATAATTTGCTTAACTTAAAAAGAATAAATCTTTATATATTAAATCGTGCTTTATATTTTCTCTTGTTTCAAGATTTCTTTTAAATTTGAAACATTTCCAATCAATGCAATTATGTTGAACTATTGTTTTGATTAGATTAAAGTCTGGAAGGAGGGGCCCTTACCCTTGTTAAACTATTGTTTAAATTACTTTACTATTTATATTTAGTAATCCTTAAAATAACATATAACATAATCATCCATAAACTGTATGTTTATGTATATTTTTTCAAAATTACACAAGCATTTAACACATCAAAATCCTCTTAAAAATCATAATTGGATCAAAAGCACTTATCTAATAAAAAATAACATTATATATTGTTACCCTGTCCTACAATCCCATGGAATATAGGTACTACCAACCAGGACTTGATGCTTCACTTAGCACCATTGATGCCCTTTGGTAAAGGAAGCTTCAGTATCAATCTTCTTTCCACCGCCGGCCAAGATTTGCTTTTTCTTTGGGAACATGGATCCCACTCTGTATTTCACTCTTCCCGCCTTCATTCCAGACAGGTGTAATGTTTTTCTTTCACCCTTGTGTGACTAAAGCGGCTCTTTGTACTTGTACTGCATTACTTCATTTGACTGGTAGACCAGTACCGCCATTAAAGCCAATATGGGTGGTGGGATCGATCATTGCTGCCACCTTTAACGAGCATCCAGTCAACAGCAAAATGATTACAAGAAGATGGCTAAAAGTTTTTTCCAACACTTGTAGGGACGAGAAAGAGAGAGAAGGGGAAAAAACCCAGTATCCCAAAACAATGCCTATGAACGCTCGCGCTACAGTTAAGTTGAGGCAACTTAGCAGACGGGGAGATTCCTCGGGCGGTGCAGCGTGGAGTAAGAGGTGGAGTAACTGCAAGAAGCTTTCAGAGTTGGGAGATGGAGAACGAGAGCTGTGCAGAAACAGAAAGAATGTAATGGTGGTGGTGGATGCCTCTCCAGAGGCAAAGATAGCCATGCTCTGGGCTCTCAGTAATCTTGTGAACAACCTGGACACCCTCATCTTACTGCATGTCATCCACACCACTCACTTGACTGCATCCAGGCGTGTAGATGGATCATCGTGTGCAAACTACCTCAGATCTCTCTGTAAGGCGGGTAGGCCGGAGGTGAAGTATTCTCTGTTTCATTACTCTGTTTTTGTTCTTTTCAAAACTTCTTATGCTTGGTCCATGTCCTGGGAAATCTTGTCTAACTGGTATGTTTGTTATAGTTTTGAGTCCCCACCCAAAAAAAGTTCTGTTGGTTTTTACAGTTTTACGTATGTATGTACAGCTGAATCAGTTAAATTGCTTGGATTGAAATCAAGAAATTGCAGGATCAAATTCTTTTGCTGTAGCCTTGAATGATATTCTCTGTCCTAATAGATAGGAATACTTCTAAAAAACACTATTTTAATGCAAATGCTTCTGAAGTTTGGCCTTTCAAAGGATATTGCCTAATACTTCTTTTTACAGGCATTATTGAGTGTTTCTCTCAGTGGGTTTTAAGGATTTTTTTTGAATAAAAATTTATTTATTTTATATTTTAAATGGAGTTATTTAGTAATCAGTATATTATGGTTAATGTGTCGGTTGTTTATGTGAGAAATTAGTCTTCATATAAATAATTGATATGTTGGCTACAATATCTTTGTTGTTTAAGTTGGTCAGTCAGAATGTTCTGGTGGAGATCTGATCCTCATGCCAACAATGTATACATTGATCATAAAATGTCGGTTGTTTAAATTTTTTTTTTTAAGTATAAACAGTCAGTATGTTATGGTCAACATATCAATTATTTATGTGAACAACTATTGGAAGAGCTTAAACAAATAACATGTTGTGGTCAATATGTTGGTTGTTAATGTTTTCATATAAACAACCGACATGTTGACTACAATGTACTTTGAGAGATGCAAAATTTAGTTTCTTTTTGGGTGGTTGCAGACCCATTAAAGGTCACTGTAGGATGAAAATTTGATGGGTATGCTACTTGGTTTTCTGTTTTGTTAGGTGGATGTGCAAGCAGTTGTGATACAGGCTGGTGAAAAGGCTGCTACCATTGTCAACCAGGCAAACAAACTCCACATTTCAGTGCTCATACTTGGACAAAGAAGGCCCTCCTTGATTCACAGGTTTTTTCTTATAAAAACATCTGCCCATTTGTATTTTCAGCATATTTGGAATCCTAAAATTGATAAAAAATTTGCAGGTTTCTTAGGAAGAAGGATGAGTTGGTAGACTACTGCATTGATCATGCAGAGTGCTTGACTCTGGGTGTGAGTAAACAGAGCAGCAGCATTGGTGGTTACCTCATCAACAGTAAATGGCACAAAAATTTCTGGCTTTTGGCTTAATTATATATCTATGACTGTAAATGCAACAGAGAAGGAAGGGATTTATGCCTCTACTATTAACAGGCTAATCTTATTGTTAGATAATTTTAATCTCTATTAACATGCTAAGAAAACCTATTAACATGGTAATTTTCACTAAGGTTTGCATATGAATTGGATTACAGGTAGGAGGATGACCTTAGCACTTTATAAGATGTAAATTATTTGCTAGTTGGTGATATATGATGATGTTAACTATGATTACCATGTATATTTGAAGATAAAGCCTTGGAGTTGTGCTATTTAGCGCATATGGGTGATATATTTGAACAGTTGTAAAGTTAGTAGTAATGGTATAAAAAAGATTTTCCTTAATGATTACATGGTTTAATAAGATTATTTAACACTTTTGTATGTGAGTAAATTAATTTTTTTAGTTAAAGAAGATGATTTTAACAAATTTTGAATTTTGTTATGAAAGAAAATAGATGAAGTGTTTAACATTGTAACAAAAAAAATTTAGAAGGAAACTTGATGATGAAATATATACAAATGAATGAGAGTTTTGGTTTATTATAGAAACATAAATATTGGAAGTTCAAAAGATTAGAAATCAATTGTTCATCTATGTTGTTGGGCTCTACAAAAGTTGCCCAATGTAAATAGTTGACATATTGTAGTCAATATATTGACTATTTACATGAGGGCCCACCCTCAATATAAAGAGCCACATACTGAATACATCATGCTGACAACTGAAGGTCTTCCCTACAAAGTGGATTTTCCAATTATTGCTCAAAATTTATGAAGTTTGCAAAAAAATCCTGCTCACCCATTGCATTTATAATTTAAAGAAATGACTTTCCATGTATTGATTTCTCTTGAGGGTAATAGCTAAAACAACATTTTAAATGTTTTAAATTATTTTTAAGTTGTTTTCTTTGATCTAGAATCTAAACATAATATAAAGTTGTAAAGGTGAAAAGTGAATGCCTTGCATTTATATCTTTTATTTTGTGTTACTTTGTATGAGAGTTTTAAGTATTTTCCCAAGCATATAATTTTGATTGATTTGACACTCTGACTAACCACAACTTCTAAATGACTCTAAAAAATAAAACTAAAACAATCCCTAGAACTTTATCAACTCTAGGACTATTTGTTCCTCTCATAAGTTTGACTATCCACAAGTGAATTTGAACTAGTTGATCTCTACATCTATTATTTTGACCCACATCTTTCAATTCCAAAGTTCTCCCTAGGCCCAAGCCAACTCCTTTCCAACAAGTCATTGTGTGTTGGCTCTTGTTCCAACTTTTTAATTTTTTTGTGTCTAAGTCAATTATAAAAGAAAATCACCCCATAGGTCATTTATATCAACTCATCCACTATCCATCTATCATCCAAACTTATAGAGGGATCCTTAACCAATTAAGTCTTTAAAAATCAATCAGAGGCACTATCATATCATTGCACTACACCAACATATTTTGATTATGCCTCTTTCTCAAACAAGTTATGAAATCCTAATTTCAAACTAGTTCTTTTCATCCCCCATTTGTATTTTGTTCCAAGCTACTCATATTAGAACAATTACTAATGCACTCATTGCATGTTGTATTCCTTCCTTTTATAACAAATTATTGGATTGAATAAGGAGCTTGTCATAAGGGGAAGATCCACACTTAGAAAGCTCCCACTAGCATTCATCACAATAGTTCTTTTTATTACATGTCTAGATACCCAAATAAATATTTAGTTTTAAGTACAGGGTGAACCTACAATAGTGGGTTACAAACCCGTGGACGAACAAAAATTGTAGGTGGCCCAAAAAAATTGCAAATACCTTTGAACGAGGGTTACCTTTGAATGAAGATAAAACCCTTCATTTGGTACATTATAAGATTTGTAAGTCATGTGTTCATTTTTCTAGCTCAAATTCAAAAGCACATACATAGATTTGATGTGAGATTATATATAGTTTTAGAACTTTTAGAATTTAGCCATCTCATATTTGACAAAAGATTCTAGGTATCAATCATTTGTGACCACACAAATATTTATAAATATCATTACCTATTGTATATATTTATCTTAAGTATTTATGTGAAGTGTGTTTTATTTTCTTATGTAAATTGGTGAACTCATTCAATCTTGCACCACCTAGAGTTTATACCTTATGTTTTACTTTTCAACTAAAATTATTCATTTAATTATTTATGTTTTACATTTCATATTTGATTTACATTAGATATTTGATCAACATTCATTTTCGCTTCATTATTTTATATTAATTAGGGTTTGGGATTTCCTTGATTCTACTATTTTCTTGATCCTTATTGATCTAACCTTTGATTGTGCTTTACTACTTAATTTTTCATTATCTCATCCTTGCCCTATGTGCATTCCTATACCGAGAATCCTAGTGTATTATTATTATGTTTGAATGTTTATTGCATATTACCCATGCATCCTCTAGGACATTGTCTCCTTCTGCCATGTAGAGGATGCAACTCCTATGTGTGCATTAGTTCACAATATCTCTCATTTTCATCTTTGATAGAACTTTTCAAATTTTCTTCCATTTTAGATAATTTTTTAATTCATTTGGCTACATGTATCATGATGTTTATACACATTGTGTGATATATGACAATGAGGACATAGCCCTACATTTTTATGATACATCTAGGGATTTTTTTTCATTTGATGTCATTGTACCTAATGAACATATTCTTTTTACATCTCATGATCATTCTCCTCTTGTACCTTTAAGTTCTTCTATATATGCCTCTTTTGCTAGATCTTTCCTTGAGGAGCCTAGTGATTTGTTGTTTGATTTGGGCTTTCCTATCTATTCATATAAATAATGTAGTGATGAGATGTATGATGATTGTATTTCTTCTACAACTAGTAATGTGGTTTTAGATGGTAGCCATTTTTCTTTATCTTTGTTACCTGATTATATGTGATATTTATAAAACACATATATAACATTGTAAGAAAATTAATCATCTATGATTATGTGTTATAAGTTGGTTATCTTTTTTGGAATTGGGTAGTTGCTATTTTATCCTTTAGTGAATTTGGACAACCAAGTTCATGAGCAACGTCTTGAAGCTTCTAGATATGTGCTTGTAACTCCTTGACATGTCATGAGATCTCTTTCCATGTTAACTACTTACCTCATGGTTTTAACTAATAATTTTAAAAACCATTTATGGCTTTTTGGAAGCCTTTACATATCTATTAGAACTTTGAGATAATTTTTTAGTTGAGGAGGTATAGGTTTGAGCAAGGTTACTTTGGTATAATTCTACTAAGATTCCACCATGGACAAGAGATGGTATACTCTTATTATTTGTTTTTCATTTTAATATGTAATATGGATATGTATGTATTATTGCATGTGTAATATGTGATAGGTTTCTAAGATAGATGATATTTTATGTTGAGTAATAGGTTGAAGAACATGTGTTAAAGATGGGTGTTGATCTCCATATTGGCACAAACACATGTTGTAACTATTTATTTGTTGAATAATACAAAGGTTTCATATTGTGTAGAGGTTTTTCACCTAAAAGGGTTTCCCCCACCTACATCTTGGGTTTCTTCTCCCTTGGTGAATTATATCTCTTCTTATACTATTTTCTCTCTTTGTATTTTTCTCTAAAGAAAGCTTTACAAGTCATTATGTTGCTAAAATTTTAATAGATTTGTAATCTACTCAAATTTTATCATAGGATTAATGGTGGAAAGGAGCTCATTTTTTGAATATTTGGTATCAAAGTTGTAGGGTTGGTTATATGGGTTGCATGTGAAATACATTTTCTTACATTTGGGTTTCAAATAATGGTTCCACAGTGTTCTGTGTTCTGTGTATTATTTATTTTGATTTTTTAAGTTGGATAAGCTTATGGTGATTTACAAGGAATGGGTTGTTTTATTGGTCATTTATGTAGTGGAAATTTGTTGTAGTTGATCTTATTTTTCAGAAAATAATGTCTTGTACTTGTTGGATGGAGAATGAAGGAGTTTTAAGAATACCTATCATCGTAATTGGAAAATACTTGAGATCTCTTATGCTGAGAGTTTTGATGTTAATATGTCTATTTTAATAGATGGTATTCTTTATGGGCATGTTGGTTGTGTTGTCGATGTGTGAAGTTTATTTTAGTTTGAATATGGTTTCACTTTAGTTATATTTATATTTCAACTTTGATGTTTTTCTTGCAATTATTGACTAGTTATTTCTATAAAGAGGGAGGTACCTTTCTTAGAATATATATTTGTGGTTTTAGTGGTAACATATGGGAAATACTAGTGGAAATTGGATCTATGGCTAAAATAATGATAAAGTATTTAAGAGTTGAAACGAAAAAAGATGAATGGGAAAATATTTGTCTTTTAGAAGATGAAGGGTTTCTAACCTTGGTGATAGAACTTATGTAATGCCATGGTTTTATTTTACTATTTTGGTAATAACATTATTTTAGCATCCTATAGATTATTTTATCTATTATTGTTGGAAGCTTATTTTATCTATTAGTACTCTAGTTTACAACTATTGAATGTTGATAGAAAAGTTTATGTCTAGATAAGTTTCTCTTGAAAATAGAGGGTTCATAATCATATACATATTATATTTATGGATTCTAACTAAGACCATGTTCATAAACATATTTAAGTAAAAGAAACATATTTAAATAAAAGAGGGTAAAAACTTTATTGATCCGAGAAAATAGTACAAAGTAAAAGAGTGCAATCGACCCACCAAGGGTCACAAACCAACAACAAAGTCCTCATGCAAATCCCAAGAAACATCTCATACCCTCCATAACTAGATCTTCTAGCTCTTGAGAAAGATCCTTTGGAAGACTTTTCCAGTCTTCCACATTCCAAGTCCCCATCCGCTCAGACACCCATTTAGCCAAACCATCAGCCACCTTATTTCATTATCATGGGATATAGCAGAAGGTGATGGAATCTAGGACTCCACCCAGAGAAATGATTTGCTTAACCACCACAACCAACTTCCAATTCACATCCTATAATGGATGCTTATTTAGTAAGTCAATCACAATATGAGAATCAAACTCACAAATTATCCTTCTCCAACCAAGGGCACAAGCCCATTTCAAAGCCAAAAGAATAGCCAATGCCTCCATGGAATTGTTAGAGTGTTGACCTCTATACATCGAGAAGAAGAACTCAACCACTCCATACCTATCCTTGTCAATTCCATCGAACCCAACATGACCACTATTTCCTCTAGAGGACCCATCAGTGTTAATCTTTAGCATCCCAAGAGGGGTAGGTTTCCAATGACCACCTCTCAAAACCTTCCCTCTAGCACTTCGACTTGGCCCAGGCCTGAGCCCACCCTTGTCACTATCTGAAAGACCTAAAGTACGAACCGATCCCATGTCTCTAGGATCCATAGGGACCAAAAGATCACACTTATCAACCAAAGTCTCCTGAAGGACCCCCAATATTCTCATCCATACTTGACGCACCTGAAACTTCTTATCCAAAAAAATCTTGTGGTTGCGCTCCAACTAGATATGCCAAATAATCAAGTTGGGACCAATTTTCTAAGCTATTTGGAGGAAAGAAGTCTTAGCTAGAGAGTTCTCTAGCCTAATCTAGAACTCTTCCAAATAAGAGGCGTGTTTGCATAGCTGGTTCTAGAATTCCCACCAAAAATGACAAATCATCCTCGCAAAAGGACACTGAGAAAGGAGATGAGAAGTGCTCTCATCATTATTGGAGCACATGACACACATAGAGGGGCCCTAAAAAATGATGATTCCATAGATTCTCCTAGGTCAAACATCTATTATGAACCACTAGCCAAGAGAAAGAATTACAATTGGGCCAAGAAAATTTATTCCAGATCTGTTTCCACCAGGGGACCCTTGTACACCCAAAACCTGCTTATAACCAGAGGCAACATAGAATTTTCCTTTTGGTTCATGACCCCAAGCTATAAAATCCCTCTCCAAAGGAGAGTTACAAACCCTTCTAGCCAAAACATAGGCCAACTGCTGACGATCCTCCATCGATCCCCCAGGAGGACATTCATGCGGTCCTTCCACTTGAACACAGTTGTATGAGCAAGAACATGAGATGTTTTGAAATTGGCCACTCTACACCATCCAACCTCAAGAAAATTCCTACAAAGATCCTGTAGATGAGAGTGAGTTGACATGATAGGAGGGTGACCATCCCAAGAATTAAACTAGAAGAGATCATCTAAGCCTCTATTGAAAATCCAAAACAACCCTTGTTTGACCAACTTAGCTCCCCTTTTGAGGTTCCCCCAATCATAAAACCCTTACTCATAAGGCTAAATCTCGGCACATCAACACTCTCCACACCCCCGACATATTTTGAGGTGAGGACCTTAGCCCAAATCTGATGTTGTTGAGAGCACCATCTCGAGTAGAGTTTAGCTTCCAAATCTTGCCCATTCAAATCAACTTGACGTAGCCCAAGCCCACCTTCTTGCTTTGGCCGAGTCACATCGTCCCACTTAACCAAGCTCCACTTCCTCGATAGGAGGTTTTAGACCAGAGAAACTATCAGGAGAGGCTCTCAAACTTTTTGATAAAGCTGGCAGGGGTAGACAAAACAAAGCACCTATACAAAAGGAGATCCTGAACCACATACTTCAAAAGTGTCACTCTTCTAGTAGTAGAGAGCCACTTGCAAGTCCAGTGACCAACCTTTTTGTGAAACTTCTCAATAAACCCCCCCCAAAACAACCTTGCAAGTGTGTGAACAACAAGAGGAATACCAAGATAGACAAAGGGAAGTGAGCCAATATGAAATATGAGGATTCTAGTAATTCTCTACTAAATAATCTTAGGAGTATTAAAGAAATAAATAAAGGACTTACTCTTATTGATGCTTTGTCCTAAAGCAGCCAAATAAATATCCAAAACCTTCCTCAATTTGACCGCTTCATCCACTCTGGACATGCCCATCGGAGCCGTGTCATCCACAAACTGTAGATGGGATTGGGGGGAAAAATATTACCCCAATGCCAACCCTGAATGAGACCAAGCTCCACATGAGATTTAATAAATCTCCCAAGTCCCTTAGCCATTAAGATCAATAAGTATGGAAATAAGGGATCCCCTTGCTAAAGGCCCCTAGATGCACCAAAAATCTCGGATGGCTCCCCATTGACAAGCATAGAGAAGGAGGAGGAAGTAACATAGCTCATAACCCACTCAATCCATGCACTGCCAAACCCAAGATCCCTCAGAATCTTGGATAGAAAAGCTCATTTAACCCAATCATAAGCTTTGGGCATGTCCAAATTAATAAACACAGCCTTCTCTCTAGAGGAGGCCATGAAATGAACAATTTTGGCCACAATAACAATTCCATCAAGAATATGCTTGCCAACAACAAAACTACCTTACTCCTCAGAAATTATTTTGTTTAACCATGACTTCAAATGTTTCACAATCAGCTTAGTAATAATTTTGTACACCACATTGCAAAGGGAAATAGGTCTTAAAAGATCAGAAGAATTAGCTCCCTTCGGCTTTGGGATGAGAGCAAGGAAAGTGGCATTCATGGCTCTTAACATTTGCTTATTCTTCTAAGACTCCTAGACAACCTCAAGAAGGTCAAGCTTGATAACCTCCTGAAAATCCTAAAAGAACTCAATCAAAAACCCATCGGGTCTAGGATATTTTCCTTTCTTCATTTGAAACACTATATCCGCCAGCTTCGTCAAGAAGATCGGTTTGAGTAGAGAATCATTCATTTCACTGGTCACCAAAGAAGGGATATAGGCTAAGATTGTAGCTTCATCCTCATTGGCAGGAGGGGAATCCTTAGAAAAAAAAGTAGAAAAAATTGGACCGTCTCTTTCAAAATTTCAACAGAGGAAGAAAAATGAACCCCCTCTAGGAACCTAAGAGAGGAAATGATATTGCAATGTCTTCTATACTTAACCAAATTGTGAAAAATGAGGTATTCTTGTCACCTTCCTAGAGCCAATCAATGTGAAAATTTTGCTTCCAAATCCTCACGAAGCCCTCATTCCTCCACATCCTTCACAACCACCCCTTCCAACCTACCCAGATCCTTAGAAAGCCCCTGGTCGTGGATCTGCCGAGTAATGGAATCCAAGTGCTCTTGAGTTTCCCTTTTAGCTTGAAAAACGTTGTTGAAATTGTATCTATTCCATCATTTCAACATGTATTTGATATATTGCAGCCTCTTGGTGAAGGAGCACATAGTAGTGCCATAACCCGACTTCTCAGAATGCCACCAACCAGGAACACGATCATGAAGTGATGCATCTTCAAGCCACATGAGTTAAAATCTAAAAGATTAATTTTTAGAATATAGTAAAGCAAGCAAAGAATTTGATCAACTAATGATCAAAACTTCGTCAATTCATAATCTTAGAGCTAGTTGACCATCTGTCACCAACCCAAAAGTTAGACACCAAGAACCTGTCCAACCTTTCTAAAATGACATCTCCATTCCTCCTATTGTTCCAAGTGAACATCCCATTCAAGGGTTTGATATCCACCAAGTTCAAAAGGGAAATATTGTCTCTTAGGAGATCTGAGGAGGGGTCCAGACAAGCATTACCACCTATTTTCTCCTCCAGAGAGGAGATATAATTGAGGTCTCCCACCAGAATACAAGGAAGAAAAGGATCCAAAGAACATAGATATCTAACATGTGACCATAAATAAATCTTACCAAGAATATTAAAAGGAGCATAGATGTTAAAGAGAAGGATTCTCTCACCTGACTCTAGACTGGAAGTAACTAGAGAAATAGAGTATCTATAGGAGAGCCACCAAATAGGAATAACTCTATGTGGATCCCATAAACAAGTAATCCCACCAGAGCTGCATTATGATTCCACACACTGACATTGGATTCTACCCCAAGTCTTAGAAGCCAACTTCAACATACTTTCAATAGACAACTTAGTCTCCTAGAGAAAAACCAAATCAGGGGAGTGAACACGAATCAACTCACGAATAGCCTTTTTTCTAGGGATACTATTCATACCCCTAGAACATTCCAAGATATCACAATCATCTCTAAGGTTTGGATAAATTAGAATCAATAGCAGGGATAACTTTAAGAAACCCCCCCCTCAGTGAAGGTGTAAAATCCTGGCGAATCTTAGCGAATAATCACTAAAAAGATTAATTACAATGGTGAATTTCTCCTTTAAAAAATTGCATAGTTGGTCAGTGTAGTTCCCCCATATTTTTCTTGTCTTTTGTAATATTGAAGTAGGGGCCTAGGGGTGGCAACCACCGGCGGGGTCAAGGGGCAGCACCCCTTGCGGGGGTCAAGGGGGCAGAGCCCCCTTGTGGGGGTCGAGGGGGCAACGCCCCCTCGCAGGGTTCGGGGACAGCGGCCTCGACGCGCTCCTGTCGCGATACAGGCGTGGTCGAGGGGCAGAGCCCTTCGCCACCAAGCATAAATTCACTATTGAAAATGCATTGGAGCACACATAGATTAAGCATTTTTTTAAATTATCACTTAAAAAAAAAGACTATATGAAAAGTGAAATTATGACCATCGATTAGATTTTTAATCGGAGGTTGTAGATTGATTCCATGAGTTTATATGCACGCGCATTTTAAAAGGCTTGTTGAGGCCCAAAATTTTTTTTGGGCCACAGGATTATCTTTTTTGAAAAGTGAAATTATGACCATCGATTAGCTTTTTAATCGGATGGTTGCAGGTTGATTTCATGAGTTTATATATGCATGTGCCTTTTAAAAGGCTTGTTGAGGCCCGAAATTTGTTTTGGGCCACACAATTAAATCTAATCCTGTGGCCCAAAACAAATTTTGGGCCTCAACAAGCCTTTTAAAATGCACGTGCATATAAACTCACAGAATTAACCTACAACCATTTGATTAAAAAGCTAATCGATGGCAATAAATAAAAGCCCTATTCAAGGCTAAAATATCACTAAAATGAAATGGTAATTTATTATTAGTGGTGATATTGCCTCAAAATTAATGGTAGGAATATAATATTACTGGCGAATATAATTAATATTTGTAATTAGAGTATAAACTACTGGCGAATCAGTTCCAATGACGCATCGTTTAAAGAATAATGTATAGGCGAATTAATTGAGATAAAATTATTTTTTTGTAAAAACCTAGCGATTCTGCATCCTTTTTAGCTTGTACTATTCAACATTTATGGAGGTCTCGATTTCAATTATTCGCCAATTGGCGAAGATTTTCCACTAAAGTTTTCCCTGATCAATAGTCCTCACCGATCTAGACTCCACCAATGTCTCACCAATTAACTTTATCTTTTCCTGGTCCTTCTTTCTACCAGCCTTAATAGGCTTCTCAGGAGCCCCCTTTTTAGGGGGTATTGCTACAGGCCCAAAGCAAAAGAAGATGATTTACTTTTACCCATCTCCTCAACATATTTTTCAACTGAGTTGGGAACTAGGAACAACAAAATCCACAATAATATTTGGCATCAAGCTTGCCCCCTTGAGTACGTGAGCCGAGGGAGGAAGACTCATGTCCAACTGAGCCGTCTGATCCCCTAACGGAGCTTGGAAGGAGATAATATTCAGCTAATTATCAAGGTGCTTCTCCACTAAGGAGTCTTCAGTCACTTGCATGTCAAGGGGAACACCCTCCTCTTGAAGCAAGTATTCTAAAACATCAAATCTGTTAAATGTCTCCTCTTCCTGCCGATCTCTGAGGATTCTCTTTTGACCTCTACTTCTATTGTGAGGCTTAACTAGCACAAAACCTTCCTTATCTACCACCACCCCCTACATGGAGCCTTACCTTTGTCTATCTTTGAAGCAGACTGAGAAGGAGCATTACCTAAACCAACAACATTGACAACTTTGGGACCTTTTCACTGAAGGTGGCCATATTCATGGCATAAACAACATCGAAAAGGAAATGCCTCATAATCCAACTATTGGGTCCAAGAAGTTTCCCCAATGCTCAATTGAGGCCATGTTTGATCTTGAAGTCTTAGGAGATGCATATTTTTTTCATAGTTCCTTGGTTAGCTCTATTATCAATTTTAGTGGGAGTGTAGGTAGTGATTTGGATTTTTTTTTTGATGGATATTTATGTCATGAATAACTCTTGGTTATTGTTGTGTACCATTACTTGGAGTTGTGAGGGTTCTATGTTTGTTAGCAAAATATGTTCTAACTTCATGTTTAGTAAGGTTTTTGGTAACATTGGATCATTTTGAGCTTTATTACATAGTTGAATCTCTTGGTTGCATGTTTTTGTTTCTTTTTTTAGGATTTTTTGTTGATGCCATATGATGATCATGAAAAACACTTTAGATTATTAGAATATTATAGTAGCGTTGATGTTATCTATACTTGTAGATAAATGTGATATCATGTGAACATTATTGTGTTTTTAAAGTTTAAACTAATCATGTTTTTAGAACCTTGACCATGGTTTGGTGTTATAATTTCTTGATTTAATATATTTGTTGCACTCAAAGATAGGTTTATCTCTTAGTGTAGAGATTTAAACTCAAGTTACCATGATTTTAAGTTCTTGGAGTTTGCATTAGCCTCGTAGAGGGAGACTTGGTATTGATTTTAGTATTTTTTTTAATTGGGTTTGTATATTGATCAATTTGCTTTGGTGGACTCTTGGAGTGCAAGTGTTGCATGGAATATTGTGGCCCCAACTAGGATGAGGTGATTGGTTTTATATAAGGAAAATTGGTGCTTTGGAGGATATAAACTATGATGTCTTGTTTTGAATCTAGAACAAGTGGGGTCTAGCCGTACATGGCCATTTTCTACTTCTATCATTTTTTTAATCTAAGAATGGTTTTTTATCACTTTGTTTTGTTGCTTCTAGTTCTTATTTATTTTTTAGTTTGGAGTATGTTAGTATGAGGTGGTTATTTATGCATCTATTGATTTAATAGATGGATATTCATGGGTTTTCTTGAGGATGTGTAGGTTTTATATGGTCAACCGAGTTTTATCTATCTTTATGATGCCCTTGCAATGTAAGTACATCAAGTGAGAGAATATTAGTATTAGGTGTGATATTCACCTTGTATGTATTAATTGAATAATGTGGTCATCCAAGGTAGTATTTCATGTGTGTAATTCCAAAGATCATGGAATGGGTGAAATGGGATGCTCATGTGAGATTTGAAGGAAAATATATGGAGTGGAATATTTTGCTAGACACTTGGTAATATTTTTTGTAAGGGGAATATTATGAACACTTGAGATGAATTGGAAGGGAATCTATGACACCTTATTATGTCATAAGATGTGTAAGAAAAATCTATAATATTGTAATAGGTGTAAAAATATCTATGATGATGTGCAACAATTCAATGTTCTTTTTTGGAATTGAGTAGTTGCTATTTTCTCCTCTAGTGAAGTTAAACAACCAAGTTCATGAGAAATATCTTGAATCTTCTAGAAATATGTTTGTTAATCCTTGACACATGTCATGAGGTCTCCTTTCATGTTAAATAATTAGCTCATTATTTTAGTAATGGTTTTGGAGAAACTATTCATGGTTTCTTGGATGTCTTTGTGTCTATATTGGAGCTTTAGGATAGTTGTTTATGTGATTACAGGTGCACGTTTGACCAACGTTACTCTACCAAAATTATACTAGGATTCCACCATGGAAAAGATATGATATAATATTGTTATTATTTGTTCTTTATTATAATACATAATATGACTATACATGTATAATTGCATGTGTAAGATATGCTAGGTTTCCAAGATGGATGATATTGCATGTTGAGTTTCATGGAGAATAGGTGTTAGATATGGGCATTGTGATGAGGGCGCAGCCCGAGACTTAGAAAATAACCCACAAACAAGAGAATAATTTTATTATTCAGAAAATGGAGCTTCTTACATGCAGAGAATCTCAAATCCCCAAGTTCTATAACACATGAAAGTTACAGAAAGCTATAGAATAACCCTTTCACAATATGCGAGCTTGTCCCCAAAAAGTTGCCCAAAAATTAGAAACCTGCCCATAAATAGAGCTCCTCATTAGTTTGGAGCCTAAACAACATTCAAATTTGAGTTTAGGCGGTTTGGCGCCGAAAATTACAACTTGAAGTTCAAATTTCAAAAGTACATTTGCAATTGTATCTTCTCGAAAGTGCGCCAACTTCCCGGGGCCATAACTTTTGATCTAGGACTCCGATTCATGAACCGTTTGAACTGTTGGAAAGGTCTCAAGGTCAATAACGTGCTTGAAATCCACTACGCCACTTTCAACATTTTTGGGGCCGATCCAGGGACTCTAAGTGCCTCAAATATAACTTGAAATATTTTCATGTGCAAATCTGGGAAACTAAAACTGCAATATTTTTCAACCCAGGAATACAAAATAAAAACTGTAAATTGGGAATTTCATTATGATGAAAAGGGTATCCAAAAATGTAAAAAAATCTAAAAACCAAGAAACTTGAAATTTAACTATTTTTGGGTGATGCAAGATTGCCCTTACACCACTGGATACTCCTGCATCAGACACCCAGGATAATTTGAGAAGTGACCCCGTCACGTCTCAGATGGTTGAGGAAAATCCAACTGGTCAACCATTGCCTTAGATAGCTAGGATGAATCTTCCACAGGCCTTCCTCTCCATTTCACTAGATATTCATCATACTGCCTGTTTCTAGTACTCCTTCCCACACGACTATCCAAGATTGCTTCAATCTCCTCCCTTTCTAAAGTAGGTGCTGGAATGCCATACTGCCCTATTGCTGGTGCTTCCTCCGTTCCACCTTCATGATACTCTGTCAAATCTGAAATGTTGAACATAGGGGAAATGTTGATTCCATCAGCAACTCTACCTCATATGCATTCCCCTGAATCATGCTTCTTCAAAATCTTACAGGACCAAATTTCTTCATCTTCAATTTGTTATAGGTTCCCACGAAACTTTTCTTTCCTCAAGTGGACCATTACTTCATCAGCCAATCTAAAACTCCTTATTCCTCCGTTTTTTATCTGCCTTAGCCTTATATTGCATATTCATCTTATTAATGTGTTCTCGTACCTTCTCATGTATATTCTTGACGTGCTCTACAAAATCTTCAGCTTCAGCACTTATTTTCTTCTCCTAGTCCATCTTCCTCAATTTTGGAGCTGTTCTGGGACTACCTCCATACACAATCTGGAACAGTGATCTACCAGTGCTTCTGTTGACATAATTGTTGTAAGAGAATTATGCCTAGGGTAAGATCAAGTCCCATCCTTTGGGTTTATCTCCTACCAAACATCTCAATAGGTTACCCAGAATCTTGTTAACAACCTCTGTCTGCCCATCTGTTTGTGGATGGTGTGCAGAATTGAACTTCAACTCTGTCTTCAGCTTCTTCCACAAGGTCCTCCAAAAGTACCCCACAAATTTGGTGTCACGATCTGAAACAATACTCTTTGGCAGACCATGTGGCCTCACCACCTCTTTGAAAAACAAGTCAGCAATGTGGACTGCATCATGGGTCTTCCGACATGGAATGAAATGTGCCATCTTCGAAAACCTGTCAACTACCACAAATACTGAATCATTCCCTCTTTGCGTCCTTGGCAAACTAAGAACAAAGTCCATACTTATATC